>CM075810.1:6534994-6642494 GCA_037975025.1 Excoecaria agallocha
TATGAAGAGATTCCTCACTAACATAGATTTAATATCCATATGAGGATTCTCTTTGCTGGTCTCCAATGAACTTGTTCTTCTAACAAGCATCCACATGTTAGCTTTGATTATCTTCCATAATCACAGTTGTGAGAACCACTGCTTGAACCATTCAAGAAGCATAACATGTGCTAGTCTGTCTGAATTAACAATGTGTTAGAGAGTATGCCCTAGAGCCCATGTAATAGGGATGTTTTTCATATGTATGAAATTTATATTCTTAATAAAAGGCATCATTCATTTATTAATGCTGTGTTTGAATACATGAGTTTGTAAATCTTAAATTAATAAATGAAGTCCTAGATATTATAAACACAGTGCAAAGGCAATCATGAAAGTGTTCATGATGTGAGATGTCTATCGCATGCAAATGTGTTAATATCTAAATATCCCTAGTCATAGAATTAACAAGATAGGACATTGTTAATTCGGACAGACTAGCACATGTTATGCTTCTTGAATGGTTCAAGCAATGGTTCTCATAATTGTGATTATGGATGATAATCAATGCTAACATGTGGATGCTTGTTAAAGGAACAAGTTCATTGGAGACCTGCAAAGAGAATCTTCATATGGATATTAAATCTATGTCAGTGAGGAATCTCTTCATAGCGGTTGTGCAAGTATCCTTAGACTTGAGATCACCAAAGTTATCTTAAGTAGCAAGTGGTATACTTTGACTCCATAACTGATTACTTCCAACTGGGAGTGAACATAGTTAGGAGATTGGGTATATCATGACCTACTTGAAGATAGTTGAGTGATTGACAAAGGATTCACCATCCCAGATTTAACAAGGGAAGTTATCTCGCATGATTCTATAATTGCCTTGTTCAGAGAATCTCTGGCCAGAGTAATATGCCAAAATGGATGGAGATCCATGAAGGGCATTTAGGAACAATGGTTAAATTAATAGAACATACATAATTAGATTTATATGAGTTGACAGAAATCCATACTCATAATCTAATTGAGATAAGAGTGGTGAAAGGAGTAATTGCACGGTAACTGTTTCTATGGAAGGGTACAGTCAAACCACATGACTTTCCTGACATTTGGGTAGTCATGATGCCTAGCTAGAGGCCAATCATGACTTGTATAATGATGTATCAAAATATCAATAGAGATTGATAAAATGATTTAAAGGAGTTTAAATCATGTGAGTTTTGAATAGAACTCACAATTACATATTATACTGCCAACATGGACAGGAACCCAATAGGTCACACACATATAGAGAAAAGGGTAAAATGGTAAAATGACAAGGATAATAATATTTGATATTATTATAAAGGTAGAGAGGAGAATATGATAATAATTAATTAAAGAGTTTAATTAATTATGATCAAATAAAATTGTCCGCGGAACTTTTGAGAAATGTTCTGTAAATTGGACCTAAATGAAATAATGTATTTCATGATTAATTATTATTGTCTTATAAGTGTTATAAGACTACTATAAGTGTTATAGGACTGATATAATAATTAATAGGACCATTGGAGAAATTATAAAGGGCCAAAAGAATGAAGAAGCTGGAGGAAGCCCTCCAGAAGAGGGCTACACGCCAACTCCAAACAGAAGGGCTTGGAGGGCTTTTTCTTGGACCAAATTAATTTATATATGTTACATAAGTGTTATGGAACTCACATATTTAATTTGGTTGGATTTGGAATCCATTTGGGTATTTAAATCCAATTAGATGCACAAAGGGCCTAGTTTGTGGATTTTGTGCATGGTCTTTTATGAAAAGATTTAATTTGGATTTAATTAAGCCCAAATGATTATAATTAATTCCAGAGGCCCAATTAATAATTCTCCAGCAATTTTAAAGAGCCCAATCTCATTAAGGAGTTGGAATTTTAACCTAACTATAAAAGGCCAACTAATGAGAATTAGGGTTAAGTGATTAAAACAAAAGGAAAGTCCTTTCTCTAAAAACTCTCTCCCTTTTGCGCCACTTCCCAAGCTAGCTCTTGGGAATTTCGGCCAGCCCTAGTTGAACACCAATTTGTTGGTTCAATTTACCCCTCTCTAGTGTGGATTACTCATTGGAGGTGTTCGATTTTGGACACTGTGGTTTGCGACAACCCGGTGCGAAGTAAAATCAACTGTTCAACAAAATCAAAGGTGATTTTTCTTATTCTCATATAGTTATATTGTGTATTCATGGCAAGATCAGATCTAATGGTTAAAAAATTTTAAAATTCCGCTCATGTATGTGATGCATGTAACCGTTAAATTCCAACATGGTATCAGAGCCACGGTTTTGCCATGGATATACAATTCTATATTTTTCTGCGGAATAAGTTTTGTTTTGTTTTGAGTTATTTATTTCATGAACTTTAAAATATTAGATTTGATTGTTCATGAATGAGAAATATTGATTTCTGGTTGTATGTGTGATCAAATAAATTTGGTGGAAACAAAAACGAATTTTTTTGAAGCATTTTGATTTGGGTTTGGCGTGAAACCCATTAGGGTTTGGCGTGAAACCCTAGGTAATGTAGGGGCTGTTCTAATTTAATTTCTTATGGATCCATTTAAAAATCATTTAGATGATATTTTATGTGTTTAATATGTGATATTAAGCCGTAGGATCGAACGGAATTAAAATCGAACAAGTTTTGCATGAAAACTAGTTTTGTCGAAAAGTTCGATAAATTGGTGTTCTTCGTATGTTCTTGATGTGTTCTTGGTTAGAACGACTCTTGATCTTCTAAATCTAATATATATGATATATTAAAGTGTTTTTAATTAATTGGATTAATTAAAATGGGCCTTAAATTAATTTGATTAATTTTAATTCATTAAAACCACTTAATGGGCTTAATTATGTTTACGGACTTGGTTTAAATTAGTGAATGACTTGGTGGGCCCAAGGAGCTGATTTAAATTAACTATTATAAACATTAATTAAGTTTATTAATGGGTTTTAAGGGCTGGAGTGGGCTTGGCTCATTCCAAAAGGCCCAAATGGTCCAAATGACACAAAACTAGTTTGTGTGTGAACACACTTAGGGTTTTTCTTCTGTGGGTTTCGGCCTACACTTGTTTTAAGCCCAAAATTGATTCTTTTAATTATTTAATATGATTAATTAATTAAATAATCAATTTATAATTAATTAATAATCAATTTGATTGATTATTAAGACAAGAACACATTCATGCAAAAAGGTTTCCTAAAATGAAAGTTTCCAAAATGGAAAAAGTTTCCTAATTTGATCACATCATTAAAATAACTCAAAATATTGTTTCAAAAGTTGAAACAAAGTTAGTAATCCATTTCTTTATGCATTAGAGAGGCATATAAGGGTGAATGATTGGCATGATGGTTAGTTATGGACAAAGCCCAATGTGATTGAGCATAATGCATGTTTTGGCCCAATGAGGACTTTCATGTCCCGGCCACTTGTTTTTTGGTTTGTATTTCATTTCAAATTGTAATATGTAATTAGATTACTTAGATTAGAATTAGAAATAGAGATGGAGACCAATATCAAGGAGCAAGATGGGCCGGATGGAGATCCAACAAGCTTGAAGATAATGTAATTATTTTCTTGTTTGAATCATGCATACTACCTAGGTGTGACCTTTTGATTTCTCTCTTGGCTCGGGGAAATCAATGTAGTGAAGTCCATAACTATACCATATTTGTATGCTTATATTTATGTGATAGATATAGGATGCATACCAATGTATGCCAACCATGTATGATGAGACTTAATTAACTAAAACCCTCAAACAAATACTAAGGTATATAAGCCTTCCATTAATTTGAGGAGAACCAGAGTTCTTTATAGTGTGGGTTGTTGACCACAGTCAAGCTCACATTATATCGAATATGTTCAAATCTAATTAAATGGGTCATCTTAGCTAGCCCATTAGTTTGTTGACCACAGTCAAGGCTAATGGTTCTAGAGGCAAGATTAGGGAATGCATATATGATATGCATGCATCAAGAGTTGATAACCTAATGATCCAATAGTTGTGTAGAGACACAATTGGTATAGAGATACCTACCTTTCAAGGGTATGGAATTTGGCTTGTTGACCACAGTCAAGGTCAAATTACATATCAAGGATTGGATATTGGCCCACTAAGAAAACCATCGGGTTTTCTCGGATTAAATAGTGAGGGCTATTAATTCGCAATAAAATAGTGGGAGTAAATGTATTAATTAAAGACCTTATTAATGCATACATATATATGAACATACTCTCATATCTTTTCTTTTTCACATCTAGGTCATCATCATGAGCACATCAAACATTAATATACGATCAATCTTGGATAACAAGCTGGTTGGCAACAACTATTCTGACTGGATCAGGCAAGTGAGAATTGTTCTCAGGGCTGAAAAGATCCATTATGTCTTGGATAAAGATCCACCACCACTTCCATCAGATGATGCCATTGATGAGATCAAAGGCATTTATCGAAAATACATGGAGGATAGTGAAACAGTAGCATGTCTGATGCTGGGTGCTATGTCCTCGGAGCTTCAGAAGCAACATGAAATGATGGATGCTAGAACCATCGTTTTGCATCTAGAGGAGCTTTATTCTTCTCAGGCTAGAACTGAGCAATATGAGATTGCTCGAGCTCTATTTAGTTGCAAAATGGTGGAAGGCACTTCAGCTGCTGCTCATGCATTGAAGATGTATGGGTATATTGAGCATTTGAGTAGACTTGGCTATGTTATGGATAATGATCTTTACATAGATTTAATCTTGTACTCGTTGGCTCCAAGTTATGCACCTTTTGTGCTTAACTTCAACATGAACAAGATCCAAGTATCCATTCCTGAGTTAATCAACATGCTCAAGACAGCTGATGGATCATTTAAGAAAGATCCAAAAAGTGTTATGGTTGTCACTTCTGCTAAAGGCAAGAAGCAGAAGAAGAAGATAACCAAGGCGCAGCCAAAGAATGGTGGGATCTCCAAAAAGAAGGTTGCCAAGAAAGAGAATCCCAAAGGGACTTGCTTCCATTGTGGAAAGGATGGTCATTGGAAGCGTAACTGCAAGGCCTATCTAGATTCTCTTAAGGAGAAGAAGCAAGCTGTTGCATCTACTTCAGGTATTCATATGATTGAAATTAATACTTATTCTATTGCTTCAAAACAATCTTGGGTATTAGATACCAGATGTGGATCTCATTTATGTAATGATCTACAGGGGCTTAGAAGCTTTAGAAGAGTTGGAAAGGCAGAGATATGTTTGCAGTCAGCTACTGGACAGAACATCTCTACAACAGTTGTGGGGACTTACTATTTGCCTCTTCCTAGTGGATTAGTACTGGAATTAAATAATTGTTATTATGTTCCAGCCTTATCCAAAAGTATTATTTCTTTCAGTCGTTTGATGAACGATTATGATATTTCTTTGAAGGACAAATGTTGTTACATTTTTAAGAACAATATGTTTTATGCAAAAGCTATCATTGAGAATGGTATTTTTGTTCTTGATTTAATTAAAGAAGTACATAATATGAATACCAAGAGAATGAAACATGATAATCTGAATACCTCATACTTATGGCACTGTCGTTTAGGCCATATAAATGAAAAACGCATGACCAAGTTACACAAGTTAGGTGATTTGGGATTATTTGATACATGTGAATCTTGTTTATTGGGAAAAATGACAAAAGCTCCCTTTATTGGTAAAGGAGAACGAGCTAAAATGATTTTGGACTTAATACATTCAGATGTATGTGGTCAAATGACTACATATGCCAGAGGAGGTTACTCCTACTTTATTACTTTCATAGATGATTATTCCAGGTTTGGATACATCTATCTAATGAAATATAAGTCTGAAGCATTTGAAAAGTTCAAAGAGTTCAGAAATGAAGTAGAGAAACAACTTGGCAAAAGTATTAAAACACTTAGATCAGATCGAGGTGGAGAATACTTAAGTCAAGAGTTTCAGGATTATCTTAGAGATAATGGGATTTTATCTCAATGGACTCCTCCATATACACCACAACACAATGGTGTATCTGAAAGGAGAAATCGAACACTATTAGATATGGTTCGATCAATGATGAGCCGAGCGGACTTGCTTAAGTCCTTTTGGGGATATGCACTAGAAACTGCTGTTTATGTGTTAAATAGAGTTCCTAGTAAATCGGTTGATGTTACTCCATATGAGATGTGGAATAACAAGAAACCCACGCTTTCTCATATGAAAGTATGGGGTTGTCCTGCTTATGTGAAGAGGACAATGTCAGACAAACTGGATGTTAAGTCTGACAAATGTTTATTTGTGGGATATCCAAAAGAAACGTTTGGATATTATTTCTATCATCCCTTAGAACAAAAGGTGTTTGTTTCAAGGCATGCTGTCTTCTTAGAAAGAGAATTTCTCCTACAAGAGGACAGTGGGAGTAAAATTGAGCTTGGTGAAGTTCAAGACCCACAAATAGAAGATGATCAATCGATTGAACCTAAAACTGAATTTCATAATGATGAAATCACAGTTGAACCTGATTATACACAAAATCCTAGAAGATCTACTAGGATGCGTTCTATCCCTGTGAGATATGGATTTCACATTGATTCGGATAGAGGCATAACTGTAGTAGAGGACAATGAGTCTACAAGCTATCAAGAAGTTTTGAACAGTTCAGAATGTGATTTATGGCTTAAGGCTATGCAGTCCGAAATGGACTCCATGTATGAGAATAAAGTATGGACTTTAACTCAACCACCTGAAGGGATAAAACCCATAGGGTGCAAATGGGTCTTCAAAAAGAAGACTGACATGGAAGGTAATATAGTTACCTATAAAGCTCGCTTAGTAGCAAAAGGTTATCGTCAAAAAGAAGGTATTGACTATGACGAAACTTTTTCTCCTGTAGCGATGCTTAAGTCTATAAGAATACTTTTAGCCATTGCAGCTCATTATGATTATGAGATTTGGCAGATGGATGTGAAGACAGCTTTCCTTAATGGAAATCTTACCGAGGATGTGTATATGACACAACCAGAAGGATTCACATCAGGAAATAGCGAAAAGGTATGCAAGTTTCAAAGATCCATTTATGGATTGAAGCAAGCCTCTAGGAGTTGGAACATACGATTCAATGAGACAATCAAAGAGTTTGGTTTCTCACAGAATGAAGATGAACCTTGTGTGTATAAAAGGGTCAGTGGGAGTGCAATTGTCTTCCTAGTTCTATATGTAGATGACATATTGATCATGGGAAATGACATTTCTCTTCTCCAATCTGTTAAAATATGGTTATCCAAGCAATTCTCCATGAAAGACCTTGGAGAAGCATCCTATATTCTGGGAATAAGGATCTATAGAGATAGATCCAATAGGTTGCTAGGTCTTTCTCAAAGTACATATATAGATAAAGTATTGAAGAGGTTCAATATGGATCTCTCTAAGAAAGGGTTTATACCCATGGTGCATGGGAAACACCTTTCTAAGTCTATGTGTCCACAGACACTAGAGGATAGAGAGAGCATGAATAGAATACCATATGCATCTGCAATTGGTTCTATCATGTATGCTATGTTATGTACACGTCCAGATGTAGCATTTGCTTTGAGTGTCACAAGCAGATTCCAATCCAATTTTGGAGAGGAACACTGGGCAGCTGTCAAGAATATCCTTAAGTACTTGAGAAGGACTAAGGATATGTTCTTGGTATTTGGAGAGGGCAGTTTGGAAGTAAATGGGTATACGGATGCCAGCTTCCAATCTGACAAAGATGATTGTAAATCACAATCTGGTTATGTGTTCATAATGGGAGGAGGAGCAGTTAGTTGGAAAAGTTCCAAACAAGAAACAACTGCTGATTTCACGACAGAAGCTGAGTACATTGCTGCTTCAGAAGCAGCCAAAGAAGCAGTCTGGATCAAAAAGTTCATAACCGAACTAGGAGTGGTGCCTAGCATTGTTGATCCGATTCCTTTATATTGTGACAACAATGGAGCCATTGCGCAAGCAAAGGAACCACGGTCTCATCAGCAATCCAAACATGTTCTCAGACGCTACCATCTCATAAGGGAAATAGTAGCTAGAAATGATGTGAAAATAGAAAGGGTTCCCACAGATGACAATGTGGCGGATCCCCTCACTAAAGCACTTTCCCAGATAAAGCATGATCACCATATAAATAGCATGGGTCTGAGACATATGAGTGATTGGCTCTAGTGCAAGTGGGAGATTGTTAGAGAGTATGCCCTAGAGCCCATGTAATAGGGATGTTTTTCATATGTATGAAATTTATATTCTTAATAAAAGGCATCATTCATTTATTAATGCTGTGTTTGAATACATGAGTTTGTAAATCTTAAATTAATAAATGAAGTCCTAGATATTATAAACACAGTGCAAAGGCAATCATGAAAGTGTTCATGATGTGAGATGTCTATCGCATGCAAATGTGTTAATATCTAAATATCCCTAGTCATAGAATTAACAAGATAGGACATTGTTAATTCGGACAGACTAGCACATGTTATGCTTCTTGAATGGTTCAAGCAATGGTTCTCATAATTGTGATTATGGATGATAATCAATGCTAACATGTGGATGCTTGTTAGAGGAACAAGTTCATTGGAGACCTGCAAAGAGAATCTTCATATGGATATTAAATCTATGTCAGTGAGGAATCTCTTCATAGCGGTTGTGCAAGTATCCTTAGACTTGAGATCACCAAAGTTATCTTAAGTAGCAAGTGGTATACTTTGACTCCATAACTGATTACTTCCAACTGGGAGTGAACATAGTTAGGAGATTGGGTATATCATGACCTACTTGAAGATAGTTGAGTGATTGACAAAGGATTCACCATCCCAGATTTAACAAGGGAAGTTATCTCGCATGATTCTATAATTGCCTTGTTCAGAGAATCTCTGGCCAGAGTAATATGCCAAAATGGATGGAGATCCATGAAGGGCATTTAGGAACAATGGTTAAATTAATAGAACATACATAATTAGATTTATATGAGTTGACAGAAATCCATACTCATAATCTAATTGAGATAAGAGTGGTGAAAGGAGTAATTGCACGGTAACTGTTTCTATGGAAGGGTACAGTCAAACCACATGACTTTCCTGACATTTGGGTAGTCATGATGCCTAGCTAGAGGCCAATCATGACTTGTATAATGATGTATCAAAATATCAATAGAGATTGATAAAATGATTTAAAGGAGTTTAAATCATGTGAGTTTTGAATAGAACTCACAATTACATATTATACTGCCAACATGGACAGGAACCCAATAGGTCACACACATATAGAGAAAAGGGTAAAATGGTAAAATGACAAGGATAATAATATTTGATATTATTATAAAGGTAGAGAGGAGAATATGATAATAATTAATTAAAGAGTTTAATTAATTATGATCAAATAAAATTGTCCGCGGAACTTTTGAGAAATGTTCTGTAAATTGGACCTAAATGAAATAATGTATTTCATGATTAATTATTATTGTCTTATAAGTGTTATAAGACTACTATAAGTGTTATAGGACTGATATAATAATTAATAGGACCATTGGAGAAATTATAAAGGGCCAAAAGAATGAAGAAGCTGGAGGAAGCCCTCCAGAAGAGGGCTACACGCCAACTCCAAACAGAAGGGCTTGGAGGGCTTTTTCTTGGACCAAATTAATTTATATATGTTACATAAGTGTTATGGAACTCACATATTTAATTTGGTTGGATTTGGAATCCATTTGGGTATTTAAATCCAATTAGATGCACAAAGGGCCTAGTTTGTGGATTTTGTGCATGGTCTTTTATGAAAAGATTTAATTTGGATTTAATTAAGCCCAAATGATTATAATTAATTCCAGAGGCCCAATTAATAATTCTCCAGCAATTTTAAAGAGCCCAATCTCATTAAGGAGTTGGAATTTTAACCTAACTATAAAAGGCCAACTAATGAGAATTAGGGTTAAGTGATTAAAACAAAAGGAAAGTCCTTTCTCTAAAAACTCTCTCCCTTTTGCGCCACTTCCCAAGCTAGCTCTTGGGAATTTCGGCCAGCCCTAGTTGAACACCAATTTGTTGGTTCAATTTACCCCTCTCTAGTGTGGATTACTCATTGGAGGTGTTCGATTTTGGACACTGTGGTTTGCGACAACCCGGTGCGAAGTAAAATCAACTGTTCAACAAAATCAAAGGTGATTTTTCTTATTCTCATATAGTTATATTGTGTATTCATGGCAAGATCAGATCTAATGGTTAAAAAATTTTAAAATTCCGCTCATGTATGTGATGCATGTAACCGTTAAATTCCAACAGGAAGCTTGAGAATTGATATCTCAAGTCCAAACCAATTTATATTCATATGATTATGCACGTTTTAATAGGTACAATGAACCCTGATGACATAATTCTTATTTATATAAAAGTGCATATGAGTAAATATTTATAATTATGGTGAATTAAGTTTCTATGTTGAAGCCAATTATGTAAATTGTGATTGATTAACTAAGATTCTGAATGTAGATATATGATTTTAGAAATAATTTTATATTATTTTTCACAGGAAGTTGTCAATAATAAGGGGAGATTCTGTCGAAATTTTTATAGAATAAATAATACGTTAAATTAATAAGCTTTTTAAATTTAGTCAAACCTTAAAGTTGACCCTCTTAAAGAGACCTAAACCCGTGTGTGACATCCGGTATCCAGATCTTTTAACTGGCCGGATATAGGGTGTTACATTAAGTATTCACATACCTTAATATCCTTTACTCCTTAGTGTGAGGCTCCAAGATATATATGCCCTCATAGAATTTGCATAAATTTAGAAGGCATTAGAATCATAACATGAAGAGTTAGGCAAATATACTTAGAAAAGGATATAGAAGGAAATAATTTAAAAGATAAAGGCATTATGGTAATTTGATCGGAAGGCATGCACAATCATATTTAGAAAGACAAAAAGCATGGATTAAATTGAAAATAATAAATTGAAATAAGATGAAATTGAAGAATTAAAAAGAATAGAGGAGCAAGATGAGATTTTCTAATAGGAAGATCCCATCTAACTCACTTTAGAAAATGAAAGAACAACTAAATTAAAGGAAATGTGAAGTGGTTGACCAACTTAAGGCCAAATTCCAGAAAATTTTATAAAAAATACTCACTATTTCTCTTCATCAAAATCTCATATTCAAGTTTCATAATTGGAGAGTAGAGACAGTTTAGCATATAAATGTTTTACGGTAAGATTTTCTCTCTTTTTCCTCTCTTTTTTGCTTCATATATGGAAAACTACAATATGGTATTGAGACCTAGCATATGTAATATACTATATCTAGAGGGAGAAACTAGCAAAAAGAAAGGAAAGAAGATAAAGAGTTGAAGAAGCATTTTGGCCATATTTAAAGGTATGGGAGCATTTAATTTCATTTGTATGTGTTTGCTTAAGTGTGATTGATGGAAATGTTGTATTAATTGTGAAAATGATATAAAAGTGCTGGTGTGATGTTTAATTATACATACATGATGAGATATAAGAATATAAAAAAGTTTGATAAAATTCTATTATAGAATTCATTGGACCTAGTACAATTGTTTAATTTGGATATAAATTGAGTTATAAACCTCCAAATTGGATGATTCTAAATGAAATCTAAACTAAAGACATAGGTTTAAAACTTGTATGAAAGGATCAAAATGTAATTCTACTTCTAAGATCATCAGATTTTAGCTTGAGTGATGGTTGTTCCTTGTTATTTAGAGCAACTTGGGTTATTTTAAGAATATCTCTTAATTTAGAATTCCAAATGATTTTATTTTTAATGCTATGGAAACTAAAGACATAGAATAATATTTTTCTTAAAGAAAATCTATTTAAAAATCTCATTTACTATGTTTAAAATAACTGCACAAGATAAGATTAAGAAGCCATCTTCAAAAAAACCCAGTATTTAAGCATCTACATGGCTGGATTGAATTCAATTCAGTCATATTACCCGTATTTTCCCAAACAAAATATGGTATACATGGCTAGATTGATTTTAATTCAATCGGGTTACTTGCATTCTGGACATAATGTGGCATACACGGTTGGATTGAGTTCAATCCGACCATGTTGCATGTATTTTGTCTGGTAGAATACGGCTTACATGGCTAGATTGATTTCAATTCAACCATGCACTACATTTATTTTAATTAAATGATGAGTTTTACTTATCGAAAAGTTATCGAACCTTTTCTAGAATTTCTCGGATGTTCTTAACACTTTACAAACATAGGTATAAGGTTATAATATGATTTAACTTATTTGAAAGAAATGATTTTGGATTGAATTATGAAAATGTGTTAAACATGAATATAGAAAATTTACATGTACATAGTATATGTTTGCTCAACTATGGGGCTCTCAATCTATTCTATATACATAGAACCATGTAGCTAGATTATATGAGTTTAATTATGGGTACACACACACATATATATACTTGTATGACTATGTGAATATGTGTATTTAATGTTAACTAAATAAGGTAATTACAAATGTAAATGTATATGCTTATTCAAATTAATAATATAATAAAGAAGCATGATAGATGTTTTAATCCAATAAATAACCTAATACCTTCATATAAGACTTAGTTGTGGATCGATATACATGCTTATAGGATTTTTTTACAGTTGCTGAAGTTTTGATTCTATTGGGATTTATAGTCTTATCCCCATTTGGGACCATAGTAATGATCCCATTTAGGTTTACATGATTAATACCTTTGGGTATCCACAGAGTTGATACTTACATGTATCTAAAGGAATGATACTTTGGATATTTATAGTACACCCGTTATCCACACTCACAGAATATATGCAGGCAGGCATAAACCATAAATATTAAAAATAGTTAAATGAGGTAAATAAATTGTAATACCATGTTCATAAATACAAGAGTGTGTGTGTGTGTGTGTGTATATATATATGACTAGTTTTAAAATGTAAATTTGTTATAGCAATATTTATTTTGTTATTTTAATGTTATTTGTTAAATACATGATGTTTATTATTACGTTATTACTTGTGTGCTTAGGAATGACCGCTATGAGTGGTCATTTAAAAATAAATGTTCCTTTTTAAGTTTTATAGCTTAGCAAGAGTGTTAATCTGTATAGGTATCCAAGATTATAGGACTCTTTCATAGGAGCAAAGTTTGCAAGAGGAAGGCTGACATGAACCTTACGGTGATGACATTTTGAAATATGAATTTCATATTGTATATGTTATGTAGTGCTTTGATTAAATAGTTTTAATGTAATTGCTATGTAAACTTAAACGTCATATGAATGTAATTGTGTCATATAATATGGATAGTTATGTATGAAACAAAAATTTATGGTATATTTACTTCACAGATATTGCAACATGTATATGAAATTGAAAAAAATGCTACCTCACCTAAGCCCATAACTAATTGTAATGTAAGACATGTATTTGCAAATTTGCATACTTTTAATATGGTATATGTTGTAATAGTATAACAAATATAGAGAGGGCTTTACATTTTATGGTATCAGAGCTCGATTTAGACAGTTTTGGCCAATAAGTGTTTAGAAATATACGAGTATAGATTGTTATTTGTGTTGGCCTAATATAGTTGTCCTTGATTCTTATAAATTATAGATAATAATGGATCTAAAGAAATAGTAGAGGAAACTACTGAGAGTAATTTGCTAGTACGATTAAATCCTTCAATTCGAAAAGCTTCAGCATCCTTTTAAGGTAGAGTACCTATTGCTGTTCCAAAGGAGATATTGTTAAGAATCTCTCAAGACATGGCTTAAATTTTGTAAAGACTGACTACATGTAAAGCTCCCATTGAAGTGATTCGAAAGCATAGGGCAGAAGAGTTCTTGGGCACCACTTTAGAAGAGTTTAAAAGTCATAGTTTTGGCTCAAGAGAGTTAAACATGTATTTTATGAGATCCATTACCTATATAATTATATGGTTACTTATATTATTTCCCTTCTTCAAGGAGCAACATACGACTGGTAGAAACTAGTACTAAAACATCCACAACTACTGAACCCACTTACTTGGGAGTCTTTTAAGCAAGAGCTTAAAAAGAAGTATGTTACGGAGGCTTATAAAAAAACAATATGAGAAGGAGTTTAGCAGTTTGAGTATTCACCTGATCTGGTGTTAATTGAAGCTTTTAGATATTGGTAGTTTGAAGATGGTTTAAATTATCATATTAAAGAACACCTGATGGAGGCGGTATCTTTATAGCTTGTGAATTATTATCAGCTTGTTAAAGTGGTTATTAGGGTGAAGAAATTTGAGCTAGCAAAGAACCAAAGAGAATAAAAAAGAAGTTTTTCTAGAGGTGGCCTATTGATAGGGAAAAGGCCATGGGTCCACAGGCAAATTAGCCAACTATGTCTGTAAATAGATCTGCCATCAAAGCCAGATGATAAAGACCTTCTAAAGTACCTAAATTAGGTAGGGAACCATTAGTTGGGCAGAGAGAAAGACCGCTAGAGTGCTCATATTTTTCTAGAAGGTATTGGCATGCTTGTAGATTATTGACAAGTGCTTGCTTCAAATGTGGGAGTACTGATAATTTTATGGCCAAATTTTTGATGAGGCAAGAGAAGGAATCTACTCAATAGGTCAGGAGGGGAACTTCTAATGCACCTTTAGCATCAAGAGGATATGATAGAGGGTGGGGTGGATCGAGCCAATATAGACTCCAAACTAGAACTGCATCATAGATAGTTGATCATCCTATGGCTACAATGGCTATTGTACAGAATATGCTATTAAGGCATATGAGGATTAGGATGCTTCAGAAGTGATAGCAAGTGTTTTCTCTCTTTTAAACACTGATGTACATGTGCTAATTAATACAAGTTCCACACACTCATACATTTATATTGCGGATATGGGTAGAAAAGTGTCATATGTAGATCAATTACGTTTTGATATATGTGTGACTAGTCCTCTAGATTATAGTGTTTATATCAATAAAATGTGTAGAAATTTCCCATCATGATACAAGGGAAAAAATTTATTGTTGATTGATTGAATTACCATTTCATGAATTTAATGTGATATTGGATATGGATTGGTTGACCAAATATTAGGCTATAGTTAATTATAGTACAAAGATAGTAATACTTAAAAGCCTTGATGGTGAAAAGATAATGGTATAAGGTATTTAGTCCAAATCCTTAGCAAATGTTACATCAATTATGCAAGCTAGAAACCTACTTAGAAAGGGCTATGAGGCATTCCTAGCGCTGGTGTTTGATTCAAGAAGAGAACAAGTGAATCTCTAAGATATATCAGTAGTTAATGAATTTTCTGATGTATTTTCAGAAGAGTTACCTGGCCTTCCACTAAAAAAAATAGAGTTATCAATAGAAATTTTAACTTATATAGCCCTTATGTTTAAAGCACCGTATAGAAAGACACCTTTAGAGCTGAATGAGCTAAAAGTCCAATTGCAAGATTACTTGATAGAGGTTTTATAAGGCCTAGTGAATCACCTTGGGCACACCAACCATATTTGTCAAAAGGAAGGACGATACTTTAAGAATGTGTATAGACTATAGACATCTCAACAAAGTAACGGTGAAGAACAAATACACATTGCCAAAAATAAAAGATTTGTTTGATTAATTTGAGGGTGTAAGCATGTTTTTAAAAATTAAATTACGTTTGAGATATTACCAACTCCGGGTGAAGGATGAAGATATTTCAAATTTTGCCTTTAGAACTCGGTGTGACCATTATGAGTTTTTGGTTATGCTTGTCCTTTTTGTTGTTAGCTTTTCCTTTCTGCTGCTAGCTTTACTGTGTACTATAAAATGGATAGAGTATTCCTTTATTTTCTTTCATTTCCCTTCCTCTGCCACCAACATGGCCTTAATTTCTTGAAGGTTCCATGTCTCCTTAAAAATGTTATAAATCACTTATAACTAGCAAAATTCAGGAGGAAGTGAGTTGATGATGAATTGTATTAGGAAGGATTCACTCACATCTATGACTATTAATTTTAGCTTTGCAGCCAGATTTGACATATCTGTTACATCATTATGGATATGTTAAGACCAATCAAACTTCTTAGTCATCGGTTCACTCATTAAGTTTCCTACAATAGACTTATTAGCTATGTCTGATTGTGAGTACCCCTTGATTTTCATCATGAATTTCCTTGAATTATCCATATTAGGCATTGATGGCTTAATATTTTCAACCATTGTCAATCGCATCAAGTTTAGACCATAATGATGCTATTTATACACACACATGCACTCGCACACACACACACACACACACAATTTAATAGACAATCAATTATATTCAAGCTAATATGCTTAATTATTATCTTTGGATATACAAATATATTCACTAAGTATGTTGATAAGTCCCTTTAATATTATTAATTATATGAAATGATCCACCTTTGGGTGATGCAAGGAAATTCATGATGAAAATAATACATAATTAAATGTCTAAATACCTTTTCAAGTAAGGTCACTTTGGTGCTAACAAGCTTTATATACTATAGATATTTAATTAAGTAAATATAAATAAATTTGAAAATTTAACTATAATGTTGAAATAATATACTTTAAAGTCCAAAACTTTTAAGGACTAAATTATAATTTTTTTATTAAATTTTAATGGTTCAAAAACTATGAGAACCAATATGTAATTTAGCATCTTCCACCTTTGATTTTCGTTTCGAAAATCAATTGTACTTGCAGTAACCTTTCAATGCCAAAATTTAATCCATGTTTTATCCAACCAAATTACACTACGAAAAATAGAGAATTAGCGACTAAAAATAGCAACGGATAAAAAATAGTCGCTATTTTATGATGGAATAGTGACTAAAATAAAAATCCGTCGTCAAAATTTTTTTTCTCCATAGAAAGATGTTTAGTGACAAAAAGAATGAAACAATAGCTAAATTATGGTTGCAACAATTAGCACCTTTTTTGTGACTAAATTTACGATGGAAATTTAGTCACTATTTTTTTTTTAATTTTTTTGTTTGGAAAATTGATCTGTTGTAATATAGTGATGGTTTTGTAGTTGATAATTGGATAGTGAATTTTGCGACGGAATATTTAGTCACAATTTATGGCGGGAATTTTTGGCTAAAAATTTAATGAATGTTTTTAGTATATATAGCGACAAAATATTTCGTCGCTATTTTAAAAAAATTAATATGCAACTTTTATTTGGGAAAAAAATTAAAAACTTTTATTATATATTATAATTATTTTGGAAAGATAATAATTGTTTGTCAATTATCTCAAAATTTAAACTTATTTATTTAAAAAATTTAGATTTTTGATAATAATAATAATAATAATAATAATAATAATAATAATAATAATAATAATAATGATAAAACTAATTGTTACAATTATTATATAATTACATTATAAAATATTATAAAAATAAATATTTATAAAATAATAATATAAAATTTATTATTTCATTTCAAATTATTATGAAAATTTTTATAAATTAACTAATACTTTGAGTATCATTTAACAAATACTTTTAGTATTAATTAACCGATACTCATCTATTTTTAGGTGTCAAATAATCTATTTTTAGGTAACAATTATTTTATTAATGAAATTTTACAACTTAATGTAATTATATATGTATATAATCAACTTAGCAGCCGCATTTAAAGGTCCGGTGAGATTGAAGTGGAGATCTAATGATGATGATGATGATGACAAGATGGTGAGATAGAATCTCTCTTTTTTCCTTTCTCTCCCCTCTCCTGAACAAAAGGTCGGCGATATATCCCTATTGTTCTGGTCTACTGCTTCTAACACTAGTCAATCTTATTTTTTTACTGTTTTCTAGATCTTAATACTTATCTTTTGTAACTAGGGGCAATGATTATTTAACGCTAAACTTTACTTCGTTTTGTGCTCATATATGCTTTCTTGTGAGGTGTGGTTTGTCTCTTCATGATTTGAAGTCCTATATTTGTCCATAGGTTTCAGTCTTCCTCGAAACTCTTTTGATCTATTATTGTGTTAATCGATTCTCTTATTGGGTATGAGATTTTTCAGGGATTTTGGTGAAGATGATAAAAAAAAAGTCTTTTTTTTATTGTAGTTTCTCCTTTTCTATTCTTAATATTAGTGATGGAAGTTCTTATTAGTCGGTCTGTTAGCTTAAGTTATCTTTTATATGTATGTTTTGGCTGCTTTTGAAGACCAAGATATTGGCAGATAAGTGTAGGTGTATAATGATTAATGGTATGGAAATTAGTTATAAATTTTTGAGGTAGAACAAAGCGTTTTAATTTCTGACTTATTCTTTATGTTAGCCGTGTGTGTGGAAATTCCCATGGAATTATTAGGAAGTATGGCCTCAAGTACTACAGACAGTGCTTCCATAGTAATACAAAGGTATATACATCAGTTACGAAGTAGTTGTATGCATTGATTTGAATGGTTCTTGGAATTTATAATTGTCCTCTTACTCGTGTAGTACCGCTGAATGATAAACTTCTATTCTATAACAGCAGAAGAGAAGAGCACAAGGATGATGTTGATTAGTAGTTCGTTTGAATGAATTTTAAGATTATGTTTATTTACTTGATATGTTCTTGAATGCCTTGAGAACATGCTATTGTTATCATCTTACTATGTCAGTTAACATACTATTGTTGTCATCATACTGTACTCTATTGTTGCTTATTTGATAGTAGAGCCAGCCTATGGCTAAAAGTTTTGTCTTCTTTTTGAAAACAAAAAATGGTTTTTTTTTTGGCTAACAAGTGCAATGCAATGACAACTAATTAGTCATCTCCTGCTTGCAGCTCCTGTTGTTCCTACTTTTCTTTTTAATTTTTACATGCTTTAAGCCATGGTAATATATATATATATATTGAAAGAAATTTACAAGTATTGCTTCTAATTAATATTCTAGTTTTTGTAACTTGAAATTCCAAGTGTTAATTAATTAAATTTGTTGTTTCAATTTCTTGATTTCTTTAGATGCATAAACCATTTACAGAAGCAAGCAAAGCCAAAGGGTGTGGAGCTTGTAGATGATGAATTTATATTACATGTTGAAGGCACTGCAAGTTCACAAAGAGTAGTGTGCCATATTGTAGGAACTAGCTTGGCACTCTTATATTTACTTAATTGCAATTTCTATAGCCACTATTAATAAGAATTTCTAATTATCAGATCTTATTGTCGATTAATTGTGTTTGTTGATGTATAGATTAGATTTGTTGAGTACATGATTCATCAAAATGGGTGGACATGAATAAAGCTCAATCTTAGAGTAGAAAACCAAATCAAATTTTTGTTTTTATAAAGATGTATTAGAATTTCATGAATGTGGTATTGCAAGTCATAGGATAGAATATTGCTAAATAAAACTTCTCTGTAAACATGCTATTTAGATTTATAAAGATTGAATAATTGTTTCTTTACTTTTCTCTTAAAACTTTTAAAGACTGCATTATTATTAGTGTAAACACTCTTCAACAGCTCTTAAATTAATGGTGGCAGTGAATTTAATTGTAATTTTTATGGTCAAATCATAGAGATAAATTTTTAAGCTTTCGTCCAAGAAATTTGAATTTTCTCTTACCTTAAATAAGACCTCTCATGTCAGTACTTAGCTTATTTTACAAGTATAATTTAGTGCTCATATACTCAATTAATTAATTGTACAATCTAATGATCATTTATTTCCACATGATTTAGCTTTAAATTTTGAAATTCTTGCAATGAATTTGAACATTCAAATTAACTATTGATTTTCCTTTTCTTAATGCAAATCTTCACCAATATATAATATTTACATTTGCCACAAGGAAAACTACCCAAATATCTACTTTCTTACCACACAAATTCTCAAATTGATGTCTGTGAGATTTGCTGATAGATTTGCTGCTTGTGTTTATAAATGTACTGGTTGTGTATTTTTCCATCTCTTTTTCATTCTATAATGTCATGAAGCTCATGAACCCTCAACTCTAGTAAAATACCTTTTCCCTAATTGTGTAAATTGATTTTTGTATTATTTTATGAGTTGTTAAAGCTTACCTTTTCCCTAATTGTAGACTACATGTTGGCACTATTGACACATCGGTTGCTCCAGTTATAGTTACCTTAACGAAGGTGATTTAGATAGTTTCCTCTTATGCTTCTAGGATTTGTACAATGAATAAGCCTCTGAATTCTGCCGATATATAACGTAAGAGGGGAGGCACTCTATTGTACGTGCTACTTCAAAAGAGGAATCCTAGATAAGCTCTGTCTTTTCTATTTTTGTCAATAGGAATTTATAGATTTAATTTACTATTTGTATTCGGCATTTACATATAGAATATTTTCTTAGTTATCTAAAGGTTACCATTTTGATTGTTATGAGATACAATCGTTTCTTATTTTCTTCAAGCCATTTAATTTCGAGGCATTTACATATACAATTCATTTTAAATAGATGAAGCACTTTACTCTCATTATTGGAAAATAATGGCCCAGATATTTTTTGGTTGTAATGTACATGTGATATTATAATTTTTAAATTAATAGTATTGTAGAATTTGTATTTATATAAATTAAATTATGATTTTTTTATATAATAAATTAATTTAAATGGTGATTATGTATATCATAAAATAATTTGTTGATTATACAAGACGAAAATTAATAAATACAAAAAAATTAAATTATGCTATAATTTAGCGACGGAATATCGACAATAACTGTCGCTAATATGTAAAAATAAGAATTTTAAAAACAATTAGCGATGAAATTAGCGACTACAATATCGTCGCTAACATTTAGAGGCAGGAGTTACTAGCGACAAACTGTTGTTATTAATACAATAATTATTTGTGATGGATTTAATGACGAACATCCGTTGCCATTAATTATTATTTTATTTGGCTGGCTAATTTTAAAAATCAATTGGCGATGGAATATTATTTTTAGCGATTGAATTTTCGTTGCTAATTTAGCGACTGGGTTATCAGCAATTGTTCATCATGCAGTCGCTAAACCACATTAGCCACGAAATTTTGCCATTTAGCGACGGAATTTGCCATCGTTAATTGACAGTTTTTTGGTAGTGTTAACTTTGCTTTCTGGCAAAAGTAAAACAACCTGATTCCATATTTCACTGAAATATAAATAAATGCAATTATTTAATTAATTATTAAACTATAAAATTCTTGATCCAAGAATACCATGATATTCAATCATTGGAGTAAACAATTCTTGCAATCAATTGAACAACAAAACAAAATTAACCATGAAATTGAACATTTAATTCATGTAAAATTATAGTAGAAGCAATAAAATAATATTAATTTCATTTCATATCATGAATGCTAAATTTAACTTTAATGCGAATCAAAGTGTTATAATACGCTCTGATACTATATGTCAAATAATATTTTGATATTCTAGACAATATTACATGTCTAGAATTCTCCCAATATCTATAATGACACAATTTATTCAACCCATTAAATTAGGATTCGATTTATAAAAGAAAAAAGGAGATACTAACCTTGATCTATAATTGCAAAATGATTTCTCTATGCAAGAGATTTATTCTCTATACTTCTCCTTTCATCATTTTTTTAGTTGTGCAGAGCTTGTTTTCTTTTAAGTTTGATAACTATAAAATTATATAAAGAAAGAGGGAAATGTTTTTTCTATTTATACTAAAACTCTAATGACTTTAATATTCCCTACAAGTCCAATAACTGTTATCTTGGAACCACTTTACATTAAAATCAATCAAAGTAATATAGGACACACTTTTAAGATTAATTAAATTAATTTAACAGAAGGTACATGGCTACAAAGAAGATGAGGAACGAAAATTGAGAGAGAGGGGAGAAATGGTGACGGCTGGCAGCGGTGGTCAAGGGAGCTATGGGGTATTCTAGTAGAGGTAGATGAAAATTAAATTATTATTATTATTATTATTAATTATTATTATTATTATTAATGTAGGTCCCGAAAGACACTCAAGAGGGGGGTGAATTAGGTGTCTTGAAATTTTCTGGCCAAATTTCTAAATAAATAGAATTGTATGCAAGTCCAGATTTTTGATAATTTTTCTAACAGAGAATGTAAAAAATGCAAGATACCAATAATAATAGATTTTGCAAGTTCTTTTTAAACTCCAAATATATTTCATAAAAAGTGTGTTAAATTTGTTGTGAATATTTTGGAAATTCGTTTTACAGAAATTTGAAAACTCAAATTTTCAGAATGTAAAACAGAATTGTAGAAGATAGAAAATAGAGCAGAAAAGTAAAGTACACACAAAATTTATAGTGGTTCGGCCAACCTGCCTACCTCCACTCCTCAAGAATCACTCTTGAGTTTTTCTCTCCACTCTTAACTCTTTTAAGGGCAAGAGTTAAAGCCAATATACAATCTTATGTATATCTACCCACAATTTTTTCCCAAGTAAAAGATTGAAACACTTACTAGAATTTATCTTAGGTTCTAGCCAACCCAACTCACAATCTTTAACAATAAAGATTCCTCACAAATAATTACAACAAAAGCTATAATCAATTGAGGATGATAAGTAAAGATGAAGTGCAAGATGGAAAGTGAGATTTAAAACAAGTAAGCTTTCTCTTAAGAGTTAGAAAATCTTTCCAATATTTTCTCTAAACTTCTAAATGATCTAACAACATGTATTTATACCTAAAAACTTGGTTTGAAGAGAAAAAACACGAAACTAGTCGTTTATGACCGTTAGAAGATAGAACAGACAATTCTGTTTCTAACTAGCCGTTATTTTGTTTTTTAGTGCAAAGCAGATTTTCAATCAGAAAGTTTTCCAGATTTTTAATCCAATTTCTAATGTAAATTCTGACGGACCAATTTCTAAAGTATTTTCTGAATGAAACCAGTTTTAACTAAAAATGAAATTTATGACTTAAAAATATTTTTATACAATTTTAAAAATTAGAATATATATGTATGAGTAACAATTTGATCCTCAAATTGATCTTACAATTTAGTAACCTAAACTTCCTTAGACTAAGATATTCTTCAACTTGATCTTCATGAATTCATTCCACAATCTTCATTTTGGACAATTTCATCAGAAGGATAAATAGAAATGCCTGCAAAACATTGCTTAGAACAGATTTCTCAATAGAGTTTATATAAGGTTTAATTATCATCAAAATTTGGATATGACCTTGAGCCAACAATTATTATTATTATTATTATTATTATTATTATTATTATTATTATTATTATTATTATTATTATTATTATTATTATTATTATTATTATTATTATTATTATCTTCTTTTAAACGTTCAAATTTAAGGGACATATTTGACTTTTTATATTTCAAGCTCAAAAAAGCTTGAAACTATTTTTACCGAATTATGGGACATTGAAGTCTTTGATCTATTAATGACTTAGATTTTTACTGGATTTGGTTTGAAATTTTGGTGGATTTACAAGTTTCTTTAAACATTGTTCTTGTTTATATCCAATCAATTGCCAAGCCTATAATAGGTGACTCTTATAATAATTATTGAATGACAAGTGCTCTGTTGGTGAATGGATTAAATTAATATTAGTATTGATAAATTTTTACCTTATGTCAGACAATAAATTTCAATCACTAAATTTAAGAATATTAGAGAATAGGAACACCGTAAGAACTAATATAATTTAATCACTTAATTTCAACCATGTTAGCAAACATTTTTTTCTTAAATATAAGGGTGTTTAGAATTAGATTGGAAAGATAAATTAATGGGTATAAAATAAAAATGCTGAAAATTTAATATGATAGTTTTTAAAAATTGATTATTTAAATATTTTTGGTGCTGAATCAAATTTCAATTCAATAACAATTAGATGAGCAAATTCCCAAAATGCTGCAAATACAGATATTACAAAGAGCAAAATGGAGGAGTTCATTAAGTGTTTGAAGAAAGTCTTCAATAAGAATAACTAATTAATATGATAATGGAAAACTATATGCTATTAGAAAAAGCAATGGGTTTTTTTTATTTAAATACGTTATTGTATCAGGATCGAGGTATGACTTCACGCCCATTTTGTATAGAATTGATATTGACTATCAGAATATGAATGAGAGTAATCTAGCAGAAAAACCTTAAGAAATGTATTTAATGAAATTTTGGACTAACACCATCATAATGAAGAGCCTCTTAAGTGTGGATCTTCCCCGTACTTTGAGTAAAGTGGAAGATCCAAAGCTCTCTCTGCAATTCTTCCATCCTCGTGGATTTTTGCTATCAAGCTATCTAGTGTTGGGAAATTGGCATGTTATGTTCCAAATGTGAAATTGAGCAAATACAAAAATGGCAAAGGCGCAAAATGAGATGATTGTAGAAAGAACACTGATTAGCGTCTATGATACCTCCAAACGAATATATCCAACAATGACAAGATGCAAATCCTCACCGTAGAAACCTTCCTTATATTAATGTAGCCACGACTCCTAAAATAAAAACATAACATTAGGAAATATCAAAAAAAGATATGAATATACCATTTTGGGTCAATTATACACTCATGATAGTCTTTTCGACATTGTTAAAATATGAGGTATAGCCAATACTGATGACCATTTTGTACACACCACGCGCTGGTAACCCATTCCAACCAAAAGATACACCCAAGAGATGTTGCAAAAGCACTTCGAAATAGCCCTCTACGAATAGATATATTAGCTAACACAGATAACAAAAATTAGAAAATACATGGCTATATTCTTAAATTCGGGTACAAACTCAAGGTCACATCATGAGCAACGCGAATAACATCATACCAGAGATCAAATTGTTCTTGTTAGAGAAGAGGCCTACATAATGAATTCACAATACTTGTAGGAATCCCAAGAACCTTTGAGCCATTACCAAACCCCTTGATTATAGGGCCATCAATATTCTAGGGTTCCACTAGCAAGGTACTCTCAATCCCTGCAATCACAAAATCTTTTTTACTCTCAAGAAAGAGAGTATATAGAATGGCTATGTAACTGCAATATGATCCAAGTCTTTGATATTTGCAATCTTTAAAAGCAGGTAGCCTCCACTTTTAGGTTGCAAGTCGAGTAAAGACACTACAAGAAAATTTCATTTTTCCGACAGAATTGAGTGATTTTTCATAGGGAAATAAAATTGCCGATGGAATTTAGCGGCATAATATGGCGTAGGAGAACCGGTTATAGGCACTTTAGTTTTCCATCGGTAAATTACCGATGAAAAATACAAACCGTCGCTAATTCCGTCAGGAGGTGCAGACCAAAGAATGTCGTCATTTGCCATATTTACCAATGAAATTAGTTTCAGTCATTAAAATTATCGACGGAATTATATCATTCGTCAGTAATTGTAAAGATGAAAATAATTATTCCGTAGGCAAATTTTCGACGTCAAATTTAACTACGGTAAGTATATTTCCGTTGGTAAATTTGCCTACTACTAAAAAAAATTTATGATGGAATTAACCGTCACTAAAAATATTATATATTTTTAATAATTATTTAATAATTAGCTAAGATCAATATTTACCATTCTCATACATACAGTAATCTAATAGTATTTGAGACAATATGGAAGCTTTTCAGACTTAATTTGAAATTACCTTCTAAAGAAGTGGTGAATGGAATGTTATTAAAACATCAATACAAATCAATTGTTATATAAATGATAAGTAATTAAAATCAGCCAATCACAAACCTTGTAATTAGCTAAATCTCTCGTCACTTCCTTGAGATCACCCTTGATGAAAATCAGTAACTTTAACCAAAAAAAACAAAATGGAAGGGCCACACTATACATTAGGGATACAATTACAAAGTTCTAATATTTATTTTTTCAGGGACATACAATTACAAAATTTTAATTTTTGAATTGCATAAAATCCAGTGTAAACAAAATAATACAAAGGCTCTAAACATCATTATTTCCCAATTATCTAGTTTTGATCTTTATGCTAAATTGTGCTATTTAATGAACACTGATTAAAACAAGATTTTTTTTTTTATAGCATCGTGTGAACTATGATAGATTTGAAAAATAGTGGACATTTTATTTATGCTTTTTATTGCAAGATTTATCAACAATCTACTTGCAATACTTGATGGACACAACTGAATACACAAATAGAAACACTTCACTTTTTCCAAGACTACATTTTCTTCTGTATAGCAATATAAAATTGGATTTCAGTATTTATAAATGGAATTTAGATATACATGTTTAATGCATAGAGTACCCAATACATAGAACTGTTTAAAGTTATTAAGTACATTACATGAAGAAAATAAAATATTTAAAAATATTTTACAGGTTCATGACATATATAATAAATTGACATATATAAGAAAATAATATTTCTAGAAGAAATAGACTACTTAGAAGATAATACCACAAACTGGTCAGTTTTCACGACTTATCTACCATACAATATACTGGGATGCAAAGTTTAAAAGGATGACCTGGTGTGCATATCCTGCACCATAAGACATAACAACTCCCCCTATCTACTGCCTAAAGTGGCCATTGAAGTAACATGAAATCCCTCCTTCTATTTCTTATTGATCCATTTAAAAGGGAACGTATCACTGACTTTATACGACTGCTGCACGAACAAGTACCTGTGTGCTCAAATAGAAGAATAAGTCAAAGATACCCAAGTATACATCACATAAAAAGCAAAAATATGGCGTACCTTACCTTTTGACATTACAACTAATGAGCCTCCATTAGCAACTCCAGCCATGGCACTTATATAATAATTCTTCTCCCACTGTCCCATTATCCACTCCTTTATTAAAAAAATTACATTATTACCACACATTCAGACATTATAAAGAACAATTTTAGCAGTTCAGCTTGACCCAAGTAGACAATTCCTTCAAAGAGAAGCATGAACCTTATGAAGAAATTGTGGTGATAACTCATAGACTTGTGAAGTGTAACCAGTTCCAGCATTTGAAAACAAGATAAAAAGCATATTCAATAATTATCTCAGTCATAATGATTTGCATATCAAACAAAATGCTAAGCATATGTTTACATCAGTAATGCACTTGCTAGTCCAAACCAAACCAACCCACTATGACAAGACTGCAGAAATAGATAGGTATATTATATAAAACGTTGAAAAATGGAGAAAATAATAATAATAAAAAACTTACCCCTTAGAGTGCATATTCTCCAATATTGATCCAGCTTCAATGGCAATACATGCAACCATTTTAGTAGACATTCTGTAGTCACAACAATTTCTTCATATAAGTGCCCATAATGTACAAAAGGATAGCCAATAGATAGCAGAAAATTAGGGAATTGGACTCACGTGTGAGAATTATTATTCTAGAGATCCCACAAGCTTGGTTCCAGCATGTCCATAACCTAGAGGCATAAGGATTTCCCATCAGAGACAATTATAGAACCCATAAATGGTAGAATATTTTAAAAATTATAATTCTTTCAGTGTTGAACCACTAAATAGAACTAAGGATAGCATACCATGACATAATAGTCACCTTAGCGACCCTTGTAATGTACTCGCTGTATACCATGAGTGCCCCCAAGATTGTCGTTCAAGTAATAAAAAAGTAAAATTGATTCAGAAATATTACACACCTTATGCAGGGAGAAAGACACAATAATGACAGATAGAATCACTTCAATTCTAAACTTGCCACTCATACGGAGGTCCATATTCAGTTCTTTTTAACATTCAACAGGATAGGTAAATTAAAATGATACCAGCAAATATTCATTTGTTATTTTTATTTCTTTTTCCTCAATTTAAATTCTGTACCTAGTTCGATTTAACAATAAGAAAATAATGGAAAAGATAGATTTGCTAATCACGTACCAATTTGCTACATTTTGTCATCACTTTCGTCCATCTTTTTTATGCTCACCGGATCTTCTCCGATTATGCCTTGATGCTTTCGCCATGGAGATAAGAACCTCAAGGTCCCATTTTCGGTGACCACGCGCCTTAAAAAGCGATGGTGTGGCCGAAATTCACTCCAAAGTAGTCGGCCACACCCATTTTTGATCTACCTATTGTCGGCATTTGAGGGTGAATGGTGGGTACCAAAATGTTCACCTCGCCTTTGGGATCTCATCGGTGTTGCTTGTGTCGTCGATTACCATCGGAGCTCACCGGAAAGAGAGAAAAAGACATTTGGTAAAGAGAGGAAATAGAGGAAGGGGAAAACAACATTGATGGTAGGCTAATGACTAGAAGAAGCCGACGATGAAGGGAACGATGGCGATGCAAGCGGCAGTCGGCGGTTGGGCATCCGGTGTGGCACCGTTAATCAGCCGGGATCTCTCCCCTATTCCCTTTTCCCGATCTTTCTTTCTCTTTTTTTTTTATAAAAATCTATCTAGAGACACCTCTCTTCCCCCAATTACTTGATGTATGATGATGATGATGATGATGATTATTATTATTATTATTATTATTATTATTATTATTATTATTATTTTCTTTTCTCCTACACACCTATTTATATTAACTTTTTGTTTGTTACTAAATTGTATTTAACAATAACTATAAATTGAAAAGCCTATAATTTTTTTTCCATCACCAATATTATAAGTCTATTTTTCGGTTCAATTAACAACCTCGAAATTTTAGGACGTTACAATTATCAACCGACTTGGGGTGGGTAATTTTACATTTAGGGCTTCCATAATTTTTTTGAATATTATTAATTAATATTAATTTTTTAAAATATTTATTATATTTTATTAAAATATTATTTTATCAATTTTCTATTCTTATATTATTAATTATTTTTTAGTGTATATATAAAATTAAAATAAATAATATGCAATCAGTTTTTTTTTAATTTTTAAAATATATATTTGAAATGGAATAAATAAATATGTTGCAATAAAATTATATATAATCCAATATCTTAAATAGCTATTGGCGAAACCGAACAAAAATGGCGAACAACGAAGGGAATCGCAACCACCAAATCAAGTATAATTCAACCTATAAATTTTTCTTTTTGACTCTCATTATTTTATATTTATTTATTACTGAGTCTAGACAAAAATTAGAACGATTCGTTTATTATTCGGGTATGAAGTTAATGTGTGAAAAATATATCTAAATACAAACTTTTGTATATATTTTACATTTGCAAATGATTAAACTAATTAAAAGTAAAAAAATCATAGATATGATAATAAGATAGTATTAAATGACAAATTTGAAAATTTTATTTAACATCCCTATAATTATCAATCTATAATTTGAATGGACTAGTTTATAGATGAATTACGTTTGAATTAAAATAATTTAATTATGGAACTAGACATTTCAATTATTAAAAACTGAAGTTAATTCAATTAATTAATTCTTATTCAATTAAATATTGAATTAAGCTTAAAATCATAAACGCATTAAATTGAAACGTTACAAAGAAATAAAGCTAAATTGATGGAATAATAGGGCTGCCAATTTTTTGTTCGGTGGAATATAAAACCTTCTATATATAATAACATAAATATTAAAATAAGGATATATTTTTTATGGTGTACATGGGTTTCAATTTTCCAAAATAGAACTAAAATAACGAATAAAAAAATTTATGATCAAACTATACCATTAATATTTTTACCGGAACGGAACTGAATTGTACCATTATTTTTATTATATATAATCCAATATCTTAAATATTTATTAAGTTATTTGTTATATTCAACATGGCAATTTTCAGGATTTTACATGCATACATTGAATAAATTATTAATTAATATTAATTTTGTGAAATATTTATAATAATTTATTAAAATATTATTTTATCAATTATCTATTATTATATTATTAATTATTTTTTGGTGTATACATAAAAGTAATAGAGTGATAAAAAATTAAGTATTCTTAATTTTTGCTTAATTATTTATGTAGGAAAATTCCCTATGGAATTGAATTCCGTAGGAAAAATTACCGACAAAATGGCAATTTTGTAGGAAAATTACCGACGGAAAGTTTTACATAGAATTTGATAAGCACTACAAAAAATGCATTTTACCGACGAAAAATGACCTTCCCGATGGAATGAATCCGTCCGTAAAACGTGCATAGGTACCAATTTACAGGCAAAAATTTCAGTCGGTAGCTTTATTAAAAATCCGTCGGATGTTTCGTTGCGTTTACCGTATACAGATGAATTTTGTCATCGGTAAATTTAATAAATAAAAATTTTAATTTATGTTAGTATAAACAGCGATGGATTTTTTTCGTCGGTAATTTTGTCGGCAAAAATATTTATTATTAATATTAAATTTATTAATATATATGTGACGGATATTTCCGTTGGTAATATGTCGGTAAATTAAAATATTTCTATTTAATTTCTTATAATTTTTTTGCTAATTTTCTGTTCACAAATGCCGCATTAAACACGATCAATACAAAAAATCTAAAATCAACATAAAAGAGATCCTCAAATCTTTGATTAGAAAAATTAAACAATCAATCATATAACAAGAACATCTTATTGTGCTTTATTAGTAAACCATGGGAAGCTTGGTTTATGTACAACCAGTCACAAGTAATATGCATGATTCAATAATTCAAGGTCTTGCTCAAGACAGGCTTCAAAAGTTAACGAAAGTTGACTATTAAACATTTTGGAATCCTAATCCTTACAGATGCTAAAGCTAAGATGGCAAGTGCACGACTAATCTCACATAGCTGCTCCTGTTTCTCCAATGTTTGTGCTCTAGCTAGTTCATGTAGCTTGCGTAGTCATCTCTCTCAATGCCGCATCCTCTTCACTAACTTTAGATTCATTAATCCTGACAAGCTCTTATTCCTCTTTCTCTTCCTCCTCCTAAAAATTATAATTGTAAAACTAACTTAGTAACTCAAAAGGCAAGGCTCCTACAAAAGGAAGAAATGTGCAGAGGTCACAACTCGATACCAAAGGTTTAGAATTGTTACAATTAAATTAAAATTTTGTTAACACACAGAAATCATGGCTCACACAACATTGATTTTTATTGTAAACATGCATATCAAAACATCAACAGACATATCGCTTTAAACACTATGGTTCCCAGGGTGGGTAGGAACATAATAGGTTACTAACTTATCATAAAAGTGCAGATGCACACAAATACACATGAACATGTGCACAGAGAGAAATTTGGAATCAACCTTGGAGCAAGAGCAACACATTCAATGGTTAGGGCCATTTGATTCCACATTCAAAATTGGACTTGGAATATCCAATTTCTTATATATTGTTGTTTTCTAGTTCAAAATACAGAGTTGAAGTCATACTTTAAAAGTTATTTGGATTATAACCAATCAAAACCGAGATCAATATTTAATTTTTCATATATTTAATTTAAATTTTGATTTTTACCATGCATGGTTTTAATAATTAGTTTAAATCGTTTGCTATTAAGTTAAAAGTTGAAACTTTTTATTGTTGATTTAGTATTTAGCAAAAATAATTTTGCTAATAAAGTACTAATATTGGTACTAGATTTTTGTATAAGAAATTTAAAATAAATATTAATATTATAACATTTGTAATTGATGTGAAAAAATATTTAAAAAGTTGGAAATACAATTAGTTTTGTATAACAAACCCTCAAAATACTTTTATAATTTTATTTATATTTTATTTTATACATGCCATATACTTTTCATTTATATTTTAATCAAATCATTACATAATTTGTTTAAATTTATTTTTAAAATCATTCAAGATATAATATTTATTAAAATTAACTTATCAAGTGTAGAGACAGGCAGTTTAACTAGTTTAAGTATAAATATTACTTTAATAAACTAACAGTTAAATTTTTTTTAATGGGTTCAGCTAGCAGGTATCCAATCACCAATATTCAAATCCAACACATGTAATAAAATTAATACCTAAATCCATTCCATACCATTTAAAAACTGCATGAACCCATCCTTTAGTTTCGGCGCATGTTAAGTACCCGAAAAAACTCAACCCACTGCCATCCCTCTGATTGTGTAATTAGGCTGCTATAATCATGTCATTGGCTTGCTATAGAGATATCATTTCCTACATGCATGTACATAATCGGTAATAAATACTATAATAGGCTTAAGGGATAATCAAGCTAAACACTCTCCTATTCTATTATTTTCTGTGTTTCTCAATTTTGGAGGCAAGAAAATAGACCAACTCAAAACACATAATAACAGAAACCACAAGGATATAGAGGGAAAAAAGGAAAAAAATCTTTCAGTAGCATACTTGTAGGTGCGTAAATGCAAATATCAAAAAGAATACACATAAAACATGCTATCGAAAGTGTTAAAGCAACATCAATGAATCAAAGCCAAATGATCAAACTTTCACATTACCCAAATAAAACAAAAATAAGAAAACTACTTTTGTCAGTAAGGATCAAAACCTTGTACGCAGCAGCAAGAGAACTGGTTGCTTCCTAGATAACAAAACGAAGAGGTTGGACCTCCACTTTCAATGCATCGAAAAGACAAACAACCATGTCAATTTTATCTCTGAGCTAAGGGAAATAGCCATCAAACTAATGTATCACATAAATGAGGCAGCAAGAAAAGGGAGAGCAGATACACAAGTACCTAAACAGATGGGGAAGCCGCTATGCAAGTAAAACAATTGCTTGAAAAGAAAAAGTTTTGGTATCCCTGGCAACAACATCTGGAAGTAATTACATCAATTATATTGAATAAGCAATTATACCTAATCAATCAGAATGATATCCCAAATATCCTAACGTCACAAAACCATGAGTACCTATCAAAATAACTTGTTGGCAAGGCACAATAAATACCTGATCCTGAAATTGAGGAACTATCAAGTAACTTCAGAATCCCATTTAATATAACTGGGCCCATAAGCTTTAGCTGATCGATTTGTGCCTGCATTATTAAAAAAAAAATTTATTATATATATATATATATATATATATATATATATATAACCAGTTAATGTACATTAGTTTTAATTTTGGTAGAGCTTAAATTTCCTAATTTCTATTAGGTATGTTATTGCTGTTAATTTATCAATAACATTTTTACAGGTTTTCTAGTGATGCAATTTGATTAGATCTAGGTTTTTCCTTGCTTGTAACTGAAATTGGTACAACTACAAAGTACACAATTGATTTTAAATATAAGTTATCAAGGTTGAACAACGAACCTTAATTTTTAAAAATTTGTTATTTTAGGCATAAATTTAGCTTCGTACGTCAAAATCGTAAATTGTCAATAATGAAAACACCAACAAAATCCTCTATGATGCCAACACGAGGAATTAGTTTGATAAAAAAAGTTTGTAAAAAGAAATTAAAATATTATCATAAAGAATTATTGCAATTGCAAATATGACGAGAATTCTGCTTGTTTAAAAAAACTTCCATTGCAACAAATATCAGCAAAATCTTTAATAAACAAAGCAAACTTTAGTACAGAAAGTCGTATATTTTAGCAATTTTATAGAATTTCAAATACTGCTCATTTCTTCTTTATACTTGTGAAGGCTCCAGTGGCACATATCCTTTTCATTTCAGAAGATGAAAAAGGCTGAGGTCTACATAAAGTTTAGTATCCACCCCATATATTCTCTTAAAAGGCTAAAGAAACCTTCATTACAATGTTCCAAAATTGGTCACAATCCAAACCAAGAGACAAGAAGCTTACAAGTTTAAACACCCAAACAGTAAATTCCATTCCCAACTGCCTCAACCTTGAGGTGGTGCCACTTCCTAGTGCATTACAGATATCAGTAGAAGAGAGAGAGAGAGAGAGAAAACTAACTCACCATGGAGCAATTATCATAAACTTCATGAAACAAATATCATATTTAAAGAACTTCAAAATCATGCTACAATTGCACTTATTAGGGTTTAGATATTTGTAGGAAAACAACTCTAAGTTATCTAAGAACCAACAATAACCTATTTGCAACCAACACGGATTAAATTTTTCTTGGCTTCTAAATGCTTTTTGTTGGGGTTGCCAAAACAGTATCTTAAGCTGATACTAACATGAATGAAAAAGATAACCATTTACTGAACCAATCATTTCATTTGCTTCCTTTTTCTGGCTACTTGAAACTGTACCATCTGAAGCTTTAACATGTGAACAAAATTACTGGCTCATATTTAACTTGAAACAACAAACAATGTTCTTTCTATGACAGAATACCCTCATCATAAATAAAGCACTATCCAGGAGCATATATGCAGTCCAGCTGATTAACTAAGTAATTTCATACTGAATACAACATTAGCATTGACGTGATATATAACAGAAAAAGAGTGCATAAACATAATGCTTACCATATATGCAACCAAAAATACACTGCAGGGTTGCAGGGAAGCTGTTTGCAGATGTAATAAAGCGGCAAAATACATACATCAGTTTTGTTTTCAAAGCCATACTACCAGGTGTGACTCGAGAATCTGGAGCAACACTTTCAGTTCCAAAGGTACCTGCATTAGATAGTCATCAATTTCTTAGATGATCTACCAGTGTAAAAGGTCTAACTGTACAAAACATGAAATCCAACGCATCACACTCATGTAAAGAGTGCCAAGTTATTGGCAGTTAAAAATTAAAAATAACACTCAGGACAAGCGCAAATGATTTTCATAATCAGTATATAGAACTGTCTAACAATATTAATAATTGAACAAAATTGATCAAGTCATACCATTAAATAGTAAAAACAATTTGTTCATCAATTGATCAAGTCTATCACTGTGCTTGTCGGACCGTCACTGGAGCAGCGTCGGAGCATCACCGAAATTACATCGCCACTGCCATCGCGAAGCCTAGAGTACCAGATATCCATCATCGGTGGTCACGAGCTTTTAAAGAGCCATGGTGTGGTCGGAATCTACATTGGAATACCTCGCCATACCCATTTTCAATCTACCCCATGCCAGTGAGTTAGGACGATCGGTGTAAATGGAAATGATCATCTAATCGCAGTGAGTCTAGTGGTGGTGTTCTTATTGCCCTCCAACTTCGAAGCTAACCGAAATCACAAAGGGAAGTTGGGTTTTTAAAATAAATAAAGAAAAAGAGAAACAAAAACAAATGGTATGCTTACCGGAGAGGAGACGACAGTTGGCCTGCAAGGATCGGGCTATCGTCGGTGTCGGGCGGTCAACCGTCGTTCTTAGCTCCTCTGCCTGCCTCTCTCCTTCATCTATCTTTTATTTTTTTTTCTTTGATTTCATTTAATGTATCCATTCTCTCATCTTTTTATTCTTTTATTTTTTTCTTTTATGTCTGACCGTTTTCCTTATCTTCTTTTTTTTTTAATTATTAATAATTATTATACTTTACTTGTTCTTTTTCTTTTTCTTTTTCTTTTTATTTTTATTTTTTAAACATCATGATGTTTTTTTTTCTTTTTTTCCCGGAATCCGGGATGTTACACCCCCTGGATCTATTCCCTATCTCCCCGATCCACAATAATAATAAAAAATTTAAGTTAAAAATAAAATAAAATTTGATTTTATAATAAAAATTATTATATATTAATCTTAAATTTGACTTAAAATATTTAGGGTAACATGAATTCATTTATTTATTGATCGGTTTAAATTTAAATAATAAAAAATACAAGACGTATGGATCGAACTTATCATATCAAAATATAACAAATTTTTATTTAAATATTCATAAAATATTTTGTATATATAATTAAAAAATAAGAGTATAACTAAGATATATTAATTCTTTTACATAAAAAATTATATATAATTAAAATGAAAAAATATCTAGTCTAGGATTTATTTGGAAAAAATTATATTTTATAAAAAAATAAAAAAACAAAATTTTAAAATTTATTTAAATATAATACAACTAATAGCGACGGATTACCAATGGAAAACTGCCGCAACAATTCATATTTCCATTTCCCCATATTCCGTCGCTATTACGTTGGTAAATAATGTGTCAAAATATGCTGCCATTATTTACCACGAAATTTCCGTCGGTACATAACAAAAATATTGATATCCTTACCGACAAAGTTTATTCATCGCTAAACCGTCGCTACAAAATGGCATCACTACTTCCCGCCAAATTTACCAACCGTTTTCAATTTTGGTCGTTTCGTTCAATAAAAATGTCTCCATTTTGCAATTTTTTATTTTTACCAACACATTCGTGATTTTGCAACTAATCCATCAGTAATATCTTCTTTTTAGCGACAAATATTGTGTCCTTCAATAAAATCCATCAGTAATATTTTGATAAGTATTGTTTGCTTTATGTAATCCCTTAACATTATTATTTATGAATAATAATACTAAAGTTTATTATTGGCAATACATGAGTGTGAATATTTAATGTGTAAACATTTACTTTATTTATTATGAGATTGAGCATATCGAGCAGAGAAATAATCCACTCACATGGATTTTTACTTTAGCTTTGTCAATGACTTAACAAAAACTAAGATGAGTTGATTTTTGAACATATGGTGAAACTTGAAAGCCTACTCAAAATAAAAGTGACATCTTATAGAAATTACAAGATTAGTCTTGTTAAAGTGCAAGATAAAGATGTACATGAGGTTGTATGCTTTGGATTGAGATCCAGAAAACGATTAAATGTGGTCCCATAATAAGTTAAATGTAATTATTATGTTCTGTCCAAAAAGCCAAAAGTAGTCCTTATGTAAGAGGACTAAGGTTGGATGCTTTGGTGCGACATAATCTTATGCTTTTACATGGTGTTATATATATTTTTTGTGAGACATGCACTTCTTTAAGGGAAGTAAAGAAGACCATGACACATGTTTCATGCCATGTGTGCTTAAGTCGACCAGGGGATGTGAATTTAATGCAATTGTTCTCAACTTTTCCAAGTGTGAGATCCTATTGAATTTCAATCCTTAGTACCTTTAACTTATTCCTAAAGTATAGTTCAGTATGGCTAGCTTAGTTAATCTCAAGAGGCTATTGAAAAAGTTTGACTTGGTGGATCTAGCTAGAAAAGTGAGCTGAATCATGATGGATGGAATATAATAAGAGGGAAAGATAGCCTTTTGATCATGTTCAATGGTTTCATGATTCATTGACATTCCTATTATTATTTCTATGAGTAGAGATATAATAGTGAACGCGAAAATTATTTTATGAGATAATGAGTTAAAATCGTGATTGCGAGAAGGCCATATAGGGTTAGGTATACGTAGATAAGATTATCTTTTTTTTTTTTTGAGATGCTATATATCCTTAACTGGTATATAGCACTACTAGTGCTCTTGAGGTATGTTGGTCGCACAATTTATTTACTTGTATGATTGGAGATTAAGATTGAAATAGTTTCATCATGTGCAAGTGAGAGATGATAGAGCTTAGATACGTCTATGACTCCATATTGGATGAGTTCCGATCAAATAAAGATATAAGTATTTTTATCGAATTAGAACTGTTTGATCCTATCTCAGAAAGACTTCGAGTTATACTGGAAAAAAGGACTAGCTATAGTATACTTCTATGTAAAGGGAATCAGAAATCAGTTTTGAGGTTATACAATTACTGACCATGTTGCCAGTATCTCATACGCTCTCCCTAAAAAGAATTTAATATTTTTTCTACATCCTAAAAACTCAGAATTTCTAAGAGTTATTTAGACTATGGATTTATTACCTTTGTCTCACATTCGTTGTTCGTGGATCAAAGTCTAGCCAGTGACATGAAACAAGATCCTTCCCTTCTGGTATTCAAAGGTTTTTGCATTACAAGAGGTAGATATGTTTCCCTTTTATTTGATTAATATAATTTGTTATATCTAATTTATTATGCATGAAACTGTCACGAATTAATTAAGATCTCTAGCATAAGTAATCAATTGAATAAAATCCAAGTCTAAAGAAAATAATAATTGTGTCCAGAAAAATTTTAGGATAAATTCCAGATTTTTCTATGACTTAAAAGTTTCAAGATCCTTAAAAATATCAAGGAGACTCTTATATATATGGAGTCAATCCTAATTTAAATGGAAATAGGACTCTCCAATTAAAATTGAAATAGAAATCCTAATTCAATCCTAAATAGGAGAAAAGAATTTGGAAAACAACACAAATATGCACAGCTCACGGGCTGCTTTTAGATCATCACACGGTCACGGTTGTGAAATAGAATGTCATGGCCATCACTTCACTTCTTCCATTTTCCAAGCAAGAAAACATATTCTCAGGCGTGAAAGTATAAGCACGGTCATGAATAAAAATGTCATGACCGTTAACTATTTGCAAAATCATTTTTTTGCACATTAAACCTTTCAGTGGACTCGATCACCCTTAGTTCCTTTGTATATTTGTTTTCATAATGAGAACTATCATAATTAGGTATTATCTGAGCAAGAGAGCTGTGAAACCCAGTGTTATTTACTACGTGTTATTATGGCTATGCACCACAAGATTATTGGGATTTGATCCCTTATAGTTTATTTCATTCTTGCATCTCTTGCAGTAGGCCTAGTTCTACATAAGTATAGCAAATTTATTATATTAATATTTTTACTTATATGCACATGATACTTTGATTTGTTTATGGAATTTCTTCTTGTGTTCTATTCATTTGATTTATAAATACAAGTTATTTGTTATAAATATAAATCACCTATTATTTTTTGCATATGTATATAAAATAGAAAATGTTTTAGTTAATCGTGCTTTTATCATTATTATATAAAGAAGTGATAATTAGAATATTTTTATTCGTTTTATATAGTCATTCAATTTTTCCTAGAGTAGTTTGTCTAAATTACTCAGATGAAGATAAATAGGATACTAAGTAGAACCTGAGAAGCAACTTTCAGCTGTGAGTTTTCATATCAGCAGGTGAAGATCATAGAAGTCGCGACTTTTGATGACGTGGGCCTGTACATAACCTCTATATAAGCATGGCACACACACATAAAACTGTTGAGTTTTATTATAAATTGTACGGAGGACTCGATTGAAAAAGAACCTAAAACTTATTATAATAATTATACTATTTTACAATTATATTATCTCACCTCACACATTTTCCACTTAAACACACAGTCGCCACTTAATTACACAGCTCACACTTTCTGATACATTTGTCTGTACACTTCGGACGTAGTTTGTGCATAATTTCTACTTCCTAGCACACACCACACTTAGTGGAGTTTTAGCTCCTTTTATACTAATTTAAGTCGGTTGGTACAGACTTCTTCTTCTTCTTCTTCTTGAAGAAAATTGGAGAATGGATTTCTACGAACCTTTCTAGAAATGGATTTCTTAGTTATTTATTTTTCTCTTTATATTTCAAGAAAATTGTAGAAATGGCTAAAGTTGGTGATGTTTGTCAACAAGAACATCATTCTGTTTTAGCTCTTACGTACACTTGTTAGTTGCTTGTGGTGTAGTATTTCTTTTGATACTATTTGTACAAAACCTATGTCATATTTCTCGGTACCCTTTGTACATGGTTTTTATTGGATGCTGGAAATCTAATTTTATGATTATGATGAGATAGATGTATGCAGGAAGATATGCATTATACATTTGTTGTGATGATGATGATTTATGTGACGTCTGGGAGTGGCCATCGGTGGAGATTGATGTGATGAGATTATAGAAGTATATGAAATGTTTTTTGAACATGTTGAGAATTTTGGGAGAGTCATAGTTGACGTGAAATACTACTGAAATCTTGACACGCATTAAAGAGGCTTAAAGACTCAGTCAATTGTTTTAAAATATTCATATTGAAAAAAAAAAAAAGGTTTTTCTGTTAGTATAAGCATCTTGTCTTTTTGACAAATTTAATTAAAGCATTAAAAGTAGTTAATATATTTAAGTTACAAGGTGTGACATGTTAGGTATGTTGCTACATATTTCGAAACCCCAACATTATATTCTTAGTTAAAGCCAATATTAATACAAGAGGGGCAGGGGAGGATCGTATATTAATTTACAAATTGAGAAGTTTTTACATAAAATTTTCATTTACTTGATACAGAGGATACATAATACACTACCAAACTAATCCCTAATGAGTTAGAAAATTAAGTAATACAAAAGAATACTTATATATGTACATTAAGCACAACACAAACTACAAAAATTAATTCAACTGCTGGTGTGTCTTTTGGGTAGGATGATAAAGTTTGTTAACTACTGATCTCATGAAATCACAATCATTATAGAAGTTACATATAACCCTACCAAATCTCTCTATAATGATCTTTCTTTCTTTTACTCTTCCATATCCATAAGATCAAATATAAGTTTAACTTCACTTTTCAATAATTTTTTTCACTGTATTCCAACTAGGCACTAAGAAAAGTAATATTGATATGCATAAATAGAGAGTAGTTTACCCCAAATCACTAATATCAATGGAGTTAAGAAAAGCAAGAATAGCCTTACATTAGAACTGTAAATATATTTTCCATTCTTCTTTATTATTTCCTGCTTATTTGTGCATTCTACTTGGTTTGATTTCACTGGTTCACCTGGGTCTGCAAAATGATTTGAATTTGAAGTGATTGATGATGATACACTTGAAGATGGGTTGAAGAAGGTTTTTCCACGAAGGGTATTAGAGAAATTTCTTTCTTGATTTTTTTTAGAATATTTTTTATGTAATGATGCTTCCTTCATTGGGCATAAATCCTTCTTATCAATGTTTGTTGATGAATCTCCACTAGTGCATTGCTTCTTCTTAGAAGATATTCTCTGCTTTATCTTCTTGGCCTATATAAATAATTAATGATTTTGATTAATCTATATTACAAGAAAATGTTGAAAAAAAAGAACATATTATATGTACTAACCAATAGAACTACTTTAAATAAACGCAAAATTTTCTTTTTACTCTTCTTTTTGTATTGGCCGGCAGTGTCTTTTTGCGGCGTTGATGTCTGCGACAAAGGGTGGCGAATTTGGGGGAAAAGCCCATCATCAATACTTTTCATCTTAATATGCTTATAAAAGGGAGATCCCTTACCACCATTACCATTAGCACCTATACTTTCCATAACCACCGGCCGTATACATAACAAAGATTTATTATCTTTCTTTAATTTATCATCATTTGTCTTGACTTCTTCCCTCTTGTTCCTAGACCTTTTTATACATTTTCTTTTATGTATTTGAGGGTATTTAGGAAGTGTTTGTGGGTTGAGAAATTTGTGGGATAATTTGAGAAAAATATCAAAAGAATGGCGTGTTAGTGTTTTCATTGCTATTATAGGGGATAAAATTTTAAGGAGAAGGTGATTTTTAATGGCCATTAGGGCTTTGTGCTTTGTATCCTCTCCTAGCTAGTATATTAATCAATAATTATACTATTAAATTTAATAATGTATGTAAGCTCAATAATTAAGGTAACCTATGCTAAACATTTTTCTTTCAATTTAATTTTGGGTTTTCGATATAATTATCATGGGACAAAAGAGGATATTGAACCAATTTAATTGAGAAAATTGTTCATCCGTACAGAAATTCCATAATTTTCCTTGTATAATATACTGTCATCTTGTTATTCTTATTATTTTACAGATAATATTATTTTAAAAAAATTAATTGGCATAAATTCAACTTATTTTAAAAAAATTAATTGGCATAAATTCGACTTGTTTTTATTAAAAAAAACGTGTTATTTATAGAAAAAAAAAGAATAAAAAATGAAAATGATTTAAAATTATAATGATCGAAATTATGCAAACAGATCAAATGTCATAATATATATATATTTTTTTTTTTAATAAAAGGAAGGAAAAGACCAACTCAAATCAACCCTTTTTGGGCAAATAAGACCCATGTTATTTGCTGAAAGGAACTGAAACAATCCTGGAGGAGCTGAACTAAACACATGAAGACATGCTTGATATTTGATTCCATAACTCTCCATCTAATCCGTTTCCTCTGAGTGCGGGCTAAAAATTATATATGAAAGGTCTAAAAAATTTAGAAGAGACAATTTATAAAAATGAATTTTTCCGAGATCAAATTGCATTCTTTACAAAGAAACTCTTGAAAAAAGAAAATAATTGGTTCCCTCCCACCACAGATGTAGTTTTGCCCTTGCTTCACCAGCAACATTGTGATAACTTTAAAACCATGTTTGGATCACCATATTATATTAGTTTGTATAATATTAATTTATATAATATTAACATGTATAGTATTTGTTGGATTTGTGGGGACAAGCATAACATGCAATACCCGGTGGAAATTAAAACCACAATCTAAAAGTTGGAAAAATCTTGCCAGAAGAATTAATTAAAAAGCCAAGGCTAAGTTCAAAACTTTTTACCATGAATTTCTGTTAATAAATTGATTTTCCTTCACATTAGCTTATCGCAAACTACTAGTATCCAAGTCTTGAACACCTCCTCGGTATCCACACTGGAACTACAGTTTAAGAACCTTTTGAAGGATTTGTAATGGCTAAATAAATTCAAGGACACAGAATTAAGTTAGGACTGATAAATTAAGGAGAAGAAGAGAGATTGTCTCTGTTCTAATCACATACCCTAATTCTGACTTGAAGAGGTATTTATACTCCTCTTGAACCAGACTAGGTTTAGGATTAAAAGGCTGCATTTTGATTGGCTTGAATAAGTGGGCCTAGCTCGCGTTCCGCACAAAAATGAGATTCATACATTCTCAACAAACGATCAGGCTATCAAACCCCTGTTCGAAAAGTTCAATGCCTTTTGGTTCTGCATAATTCAATCTCATTGAATAATGACTCCCAACTGCCATTCATATTGATAAACAGTCGTTGGTTTTAATTTCCAACACCCGTATGCAGAAATCCAACTTTCCCTTTTAATTTTCAATCTACCCCCATAACTTTTATGGCGTTTACTTTTAAGCCCTAGATGTAATTTTTCTTTTTTATATAATGAATTCCCCTCGACACCATATGTCTAAATCATACATCACATTTTATCTTAGACATTAATTTTGTGTTAAAAAACTAAAGAAACTTCCTAACAAACTATTCTTATTATTGTATTCTATTATTAAACATTTTTTTATTATTTTTTTTTCTATTCTTATCCAATGGTGTAAAACCATTTTGTAAAAGTATAAATACTTTCTTTTGCTATTGTTTTTTTTTTTATATATAGAACATACAAAGTACAAGTTCTATAAATCTTTTTACTTATTTCTTTTTTTTTCCTTTATTTCTTTGCACTATTTTCACAATAAGCATAAAATATTCCAACAAGTGGTATTAAAGCCATAACGATCAAGAAGACTTTAATACAATTTCTGCATTATTATAAATATCAAAATGACCTTTCCCGATTCAAGCCAAAACCAAGCTATTCCTCTATTTGATGGAGAAAATTATAAATAGTGGAGTGTCAAAATGAAAGCTGCCTTACGTGCAACACAATATTTATGGAATGTTGTAGAAAGCATCATACCTCAGACTGAAGACAATGCTAGCTCACAAACAACAACCCAAATTGATTGGTCATAAAAAGATGCAGAAGCATTAGAAAAAAATTCATCTTGCTATGACAAATACAATATTTCAAAGAATAATGAATCAATAGAAGAAGCATGGAACATCTTAAAAAATGAGTTTAAGGAAATGAGAAGACAATAAAAGTCAAGCTTCAAACTCTAAGAAGAGAATTTGAAAATTTGAAGCAGAAAGATGGAGAACCAATCAAAGATTACTCTTCTAATGAAATTGGTTAATCAGCAAAAATCAAATGGCAAAAATATAACTGATCAAAGCGTTGTAAAGAAAATAGTGGTCAGTTTATCCAAGAAATTTGAGACAGTTGTAACTGTGACAGAAGAATATAAAGATCTCACACAGTTAACTATCTCAGAACTAATCGGTTCTCTAACAATTCACTAAGAAAGAATGTCCCGAAAAAATGAAGCATTTCAGAGAAAGTATAATCCTTCATTTGCAATAAGATATCAAAGAGATGGAAGTTCTAAACAAAAAAAAAATTCTACGAGTTCTATAAAAAAGAGAAAGGAAAGGTAAATTTTCTCCCTACAAAATTTACGACAAAACTAATCATGAAGAAAAGAATTATTGGCACAAAAGAAAATCTCAATGTAACTTTTGCAAGAAATTTAACTACACTGAGAGTGAATGCAGATTCAAAAAGCACCAAGCAAGAATATCAGAGACAATGGAAAAGCAAAATCAATTATTTTGCATGTCAAAATACATCTAACCGGAAGGATTCTTAGCTTATTGATAGTGGATGTACTAATCATATGACCAAACATTCTCATGTTCTCATTGAAATAGACTCTTCTATTAGAACTTCTTCTATTAAAGTTCCAATAAAAATAGGCAATAGAGCTGCGGTAAAATCTGAAGGTAAAGGTATTGTTGTTGTTCAGATAAGAAAAGGCACAAGTCTGATAAAAGACATCCTTTATGTACCTGGTTTGGAACAAAATTTACTCAGTGTTCCATAAATGATGCAAAATGGATTTTTCGTACATTTTAAAGATAATACATGTACCATTTATGATTCTAAAGAAAACAATATTGCTTGTGTGAAAATGCAACAAAAATGTTTTCCTATTTAATGGCAATATGGAGAACAAGAAAAGTCGATGCAAGCCCAGGCAAATGAATTGGCATGGTTATGGCATAAGCTTTTTGGACATAGTAATTTTCAAGGTCTAAAATTTCTTTAACATAATAACATGGCAAAAGGTATACCTACTATTTCAGGCACTATTGATGTATGTATTAGATGCCAATTGGGAAAAATATCTAGGAAACCATTTCCTATAGGACATCCATTGAGAGCTTCAAAACAACTTGAACTTACACACGCGGATGTATGTGGGCCTATGAGAACTCTTTCAGTTGACAATATCTATGACTATTCTTGAATGACATTGGTCTACTTTATGAAAGATTGATCCGAGGTAATCAAAATCTTTCTCAAGTTAAAGAGTCAAGTTCAAAAAGAAAGTGGATACCTAATCAAAAATTTGGGAAGTGATTCAGAATTCAATAAATTTTGTTAAGATGAAGGCATACATCATTAGCTTACTGTTCCATATACACCATAAAAAAATGGTGTATCAGAAAGAAAAAGTAGAACTATGATGGAGCTAGCAAAATCAATGCTGAAAGATAAAGATTTGCCTAATAAGTTTTGGGCAGAAGCTATTTATACGATAGTATATCTATAAAATTGATTATCCACAAGAGCAGTAAAAGGGTGAACACCTCTCGAAGCATGGTTCATAAACCATCTGTAAGTCACTTACAAACATTTTAATGTGTTTGTTGCATTTATATACCAAATAAGAAAAGATACAAATTAGATCACAAAGCTGAAAAAGGAATCTTTGTTGGCTATAGCTCATAATCCACAAGATATAGAATATACAACTTGTAAACTAATAAAATTCAAGTTAGTAGAGATGTTAAATTTGACGAAAATGCTTCTTGGAATTGGGAGCATAATCATATTAATAAAAGATACATGGTGATTCAACCATTTCAACCAGAACTAGCACCAACACCACTTAATCAACCACATCAACATATCCAAGAGGAGAGTAGTAATAGCTCAGATGAGTCAAACTTTCCCAAGTATGAATGTGATAGTTTGTTGAATGAGCCACCTATAATGACTTGAAGACTATGAAACATATATGAAGGTACTCAAAGAATTCAAGATCTCGATTCAGAATAATATGAGTATTGTTGTTTTAGTACAGATGAACCTAATGATTATGAGAAAGCATCTTAACATGAAGAATGGAGAGCTACTATGATAGAAGAAATTCATATTCACAACAATTTGGATTAGTTTACAATGAAATCTTTGCTTCTGTTTCAAGACTAGATACAAACAGAATAATTTTAGCACTCGCAATACAACAAAAATGGAAGATTTACAAACTTTATGTAAAATCTAACTTTCTTAATGGATTTTTAGAAGAAAAAAATCTATGTTAAGACACCACCAGGATTTATGATTCAAGGAAAAAAAGAAAAGGTGTAACGACCCGCCGTACCCCCAACCAATATTGTCCGCTTTGGAGTGCCCGGTAGCTTGGGCCGGGTTTTGCCCACTCCGCACGGCTTTGTTTTTCTCTTACTGGAAAAGGCCTTGATTGGGTAGTAAGCGTTCGCACATATAAAGCCCAGTCACTTTCCCAAGCTACCGGGCACTCCAAAGCGGACAATATTGGTTGGGGGTACGGCGGGTCGTTACAATTTGGTATCAGAGCCGACCCGGGCTCCGAGTGTGTCAGTGATCCCGCGTGGACGCTGGGCCCCAAGGGGGGTGGATTGTAATATCCCACATCGGTTAGCTTGGGAAAGTGACTGGGCTTTATATGTGCGAACGCTTACTACCCAATCAAGGCCTTTTCCAGTAAGAGAAAAACAAAGCCGTGCGGAGTGGGCAAAACCCGGCCCAAGCTACCGGGCACTCCAAAGCGGACAATATTGGTTGGGGGTACGGCGGGTCGTTACATTGCAAGTCAAAAGTCACCTACCAAAATTTATTGTAGTAGCAAGTCAGCTATTGCTATTGCAAAAAAAATCCAGTGCAACATAGGAAAACTAAACATATCAAAGTAAAGTATCATTTTGTTCAAGAAGACGAAAGTAGAGAAAAAATCGACCTAATTTATTGCAAATCAGAAGAGTAGCTAGCTGATATTTTCACCAAACCACTTTCAAAATCACAATTTGAATTTCTAAGGAACAAGCTTGGAATGCAAAAAAAGTTCTTCAAGGAGGAGTGTTATGCTTTCTCTATAAGCTTAAATACCGCAAGTATACGGTGTACCAATTATAGTACTTCAGATATCGATCCCACGAGGAATATTGATTAACATTGTACACTATTACTACTTGATTTTAATCTTGTTTACAATGCTTATTAATTTACAAATTAAAATTATTATTAAAACTACACTAAATTAAATATTTTTCTACTTTAATGATAATCTGAGAAGACTTATGAATACGATGAATATAACATATACATAATTATGGAATTTGATCTTTTTCTCTTATTTATAATTCAATCTTTATCATGCAAGCCAAGTTGGAATAATGTTCTATGTCGCAACTCTCGCATCTAGACTAGATTATGCCTTAAACATGCATTTATGGTTCTAAATCGCAGCTCTCGCATTTAGACAAGAATTACATAAACACACATTCAAAGAATAAAAACCAACCTAATACAACTATCTCCACATGTGATCTCTCAAACTATGCTTTGATAATGAATTTTCTATTAACTTTCAATAAGACGTTTCTCTCGCTAACTCCCTTATTTATGACCATTATGATGATTTTCAGAAAAGGAATTGCCATTTAAGGTTGTCTTCCTTAACTTATAATGATACTAATAAAGTTTTAATAGCAAATACTACATATAAAGATAAATGAAAGAGAAATTATTAAATATGAATAACAACATTCAAGTTCCTAAAATGAATTCATAATAATAACAAAGAATAAGTAAAGATTAGAAATAAAAGAAGGAGATCTCTCAACCCTTCTTCCTTTCACCAAGTGTAGTCTTCTTCCTTGTATTTGCCTCCTCTTCAAGCCATAAAACTAAAACCTATAACTATATTCTCTAATTACACTTTCCAAATAAAATAAAAAATGATAGATCTCCCTAATTCTATCCATCCTCCTTGAAATAACTTCTAAGGTATATATAATTTTCCAAGCATCAAGTCCCTTCAAGTGCCCCTCCATATGGTTTTAACCCTTGATGAAACTTGGTGACTTTTCAAATGACTCTTCAAGCTCAACCGCATTTAACCGCCTCCTGTCGCGCTCGCAACAGGACACGCTTCCTTCTCTACACCTTTCTCTTCCTCATCTCTTGCCCTAGACCTGTGTCCCTTGTCACGCTCATGACAAGGCTTCTTCTTCATATTTTCTCCCTTTTCTCCTACATACACAAAACTTGACAAAAAACATTAAACACACCTAATTCTAACACCATATAATATAACAAAATATTATTTTGATAACAAAACTTGGATTAAATATAAGCTATTTAAGCTCATATCAGACCCCCCACACTTAAACTTTTGCTTGTCCCCAAGCAAAACTTAATAAACAAGCAAACAACACAATCATACAATTTTTGAGCTCACATTTATATTTAGCAAATATTTGAAACACGATGCAAAAACACTCATCTCTTCACAAATTTAGTCCAAGTTTGCAAAGTCTCAAACAAAATCATTCACCATTAAACTTAAACAACCATGCACATTTGGAAAATTATGAAGTAGGAAAGCACAAGAATGTGTGAACTTAAGAACTTGAATATCTTAACACATGTAAACATTATTTCACACCAAATATTGCCTAAAGTAATTCTCACTCAAACACTATATTCTTAAAGCACTTCTTCACTCAATGTGTTTATAGGTTAGTGTTTCTCTTATCCCTTAAACATGCCATTGTCTACCATAAGCTTGTAATTAATAAACATCTCCACTACTAGTATAAAATAATACATAAAATTAAAAGGGTCTTACAAATGTTGTAGCTTGGCTTAGGCTAAAGTAGGATAATTTTTGGTTTAAGTAGCTTAAATTATGAATAGAAACAATACTACCATATCATAAGAGATTTGTTTCGCATGATGTAATTTACTTCTCATATTCCCTTCTCAATGGTACACTACTACTAGTTTCTCTTGTTCTTTCTTTCTTTCTTTCTTTCTTTTTTTTCCTCTTCTTCTTCTTTTTTTTTCTTTGTATTTTTTCCTTTTTTTTCTTTTCTTTAGAAACTAACCTTGTTCTAATATTGATCCTAGAGAAGAATGGAATTTAACTCTCATTTTTTTAAATACTATCATGCTTACATTAACAATATATATCTCCTAAAGATATAACAATTTATTTCTCTTCACAAAAAGGGTAAAACAAAGAAATAGGTTTTTTTGTTTAGTAAATGATATTGGCTAATTATATGTTGCTCAACAAAAATAGGTTTAAGGCTCAAAATTGGCTACCTAAAGTCAAAAAGGTAAGTTTTTAAAGCAAGCCAAAATGGTGTAATCTAAATGCCCTTATCATTTTTCATGCACATCTCATACTAAATGTAATCTCAAAATTTACCAAGAATAAATTCTAGAGGAAATGGCATATTAAAGCTCTCATACAAAAAAAAATATCAATATATAAGGCTCAAAAGCTCACTTAAGCTATAGGTCAAATTACCTTAAGCAATAAATTGGCAAAAATAATCTATTTACACATTTGAAAAGATACTCAACTTAAAAACAACCTACACTAAAGTGCTTTGCCAAGTCATAACCTTCATTATGTACATTAATTTGTCAAAGTAAAATGAAAATGATTAGCCTAAAAATTTGCCTAACTAGACTAAAAATAACATAAATTCAAGTTAAAGCATGCAATTAAATCCAAATAGGTGCCAAATACATAAACTCCAAAATTAAATTCATAACACAATATACAAATAAATAAATATACTAACAATAAACAAAAACATGAATAGAAACAATACATACATACCCCCCATACTTAAAGGACACAATGTCCTCATTGTGTGAAAATGGTAAAGCAAACAAATCACAAAACAAACAAAATCACAATAAATGTAAAAGAGAAGGAGAAAACAAACTCAAAAAGTTCCACTAGGAGAACTTGGTGGGGAAGGAGAGAATTTCACATCCCACTGCAAAAGCATCCTCCCTACAATGTCGCGCTTGCGACAGACCTCGCGCTTGTGACAATGAAGAAAAATCATTAGTTTTTTAATTTAGTTTTTTTAAAATTTATAATGAAAATCTAAGTAAAATAACCTGTAGAACAAAAAATAAATTATGTTAATATACTAAATCAACTAAAAACAACACAAAACAAAACTAATTAAATATTATAATCCAAAATCCTAAATCAAGATTCATAATGACAATACATTTAATCAATCATTCCCTAGCAACAGCGCCAAAAACTTATTATGCTTTTTCTAGAAGCTTAAATACCGCAAGTATACGATGTACCGATTATAGTACTTCAGATATCGATCCCACGAGGAATGTTAATTAACATTGTACACTATTACTACTTGATTTTAATTTTGTTTACAATGCTCATTAATTTACAAATTAAAATTATTATTAAAATTACACTACACTAAATTAAATATTTTTCTACTTTAATGATAATCCAAGAAGACTTATGAATACGATGAATATAACATATACATAATTATGGAATTTGATCTTTTTCTCTTATTTATAATTCAATCTTTATCATGCAAGCCAAGTTGGAATAATGTTCTATGTCGCAGCTCTCATATCTAGACTAGATTATGCCTTAAACATGCATTTATGGTTCTAAATCACAGCTCTCGCATTTAGACAAGAATTACATAAACACACATTCAAAGAATAAAAATCAACCTATAACAACTATCTCCACATGTGATCTCTCAAACTATGCTTTAATAATAAATTTCCTATTAACTTTCAATAAGACATTGCTCTTGCTAACTCCCTTATTTATGACCATTATGATGATTTTCAGAAAAGGAATTGCCATCTAAGGTCATCTTCCTTAACTTATAATGATACTAATAAAGTTTTAATAGCAAATACTACATATAAAGATAAATGAAAGAGAAATTATTAAATATGAATAACAACATTCAAGTTCCTAAAATGAATTCATAATAATATCAAAGAAGAAGTGAAGATTAGAAATAAAAGAAGGGGATCTCTCAACCCTTCTTCCTTTCACCAAGTGTAGTCTTCTTTCTTGTATTTGCCTCCTCTTCAAGCCATAAAACTAAAACCTACAACTATATTCTCTAATTACACTTTCAAAATAAAATAAAAAATGATAGATCTCCCTAATTCTATCCATCCTCCTTGAAATAACTTTTAGGGTATATATAATTTTCCAAGCATCAAGTCCCTTCAAGTTCCCCTCCATATGGTTGCAACCCTTGATGAAACTTCGTGACTTTTCAAATGACTCTTCAAGCTCAAGTGCATTTAATCGCCTCCTGTCGCGCTTGCGACATCTGTCACGCTCACAATAGGACACGCTTCCTTTTCTGCACCTTTCTCTTCCTCATCTCTTGCCCTAGACCTGTTTCCCTTATCACACTCACGGCATCTGTCGCGCTCGCGACAAGGCTTCTTCTTCACATTTTGTCCCTTTTCTCCTACATACATAAAACTTGACAAAAAACATTAAACACACCTAATTCTAACACCTTTTAATATAACAAAATATTATTTTGCCAACAAAACTTGGATTAAATATGAGCTATTTAGCTCATGTCAAGGAGTGTTAAGAAACTAAAGAAACTTTCTAACAAACTATTCTTATTATTGTATTCTATTATTAAACATTTTCTATTATTATTTTTTTTCTTTTTTTTTTTATCCAATGGAGTAAAGCCATTTTGTAAAAGTATAAATACTTCCTTTTGCTATTATTATTTTTATATGTATAGAACATACACAACACAAGTTCTATAAATCTTTTTCTTATTTCTTATTTTTTCTTTATTTCTTTGCACTATTTGCACAAAATATTCCAACATTTTGGTATATGTGTGACCCTTTGGGATTCTATGTATGTTGGTATCACAAGATGTATTTACAAACCATAACTTGCATAATTTAAACTCTTTAAATTATTATATCAATCCACATTGATATTTTCTTACACACTTGTATAAATTATGGGAGACTTCCAGTCAAGTTTCATGACTACCTAAATGACAAAATAAGTTAGTGGTATTGACTATTCCCTTCTATATTTAGTTACCATGCTATAACTTTTTTACCATACTTATATATTAATTAGGTTTAAAGTATGAATAAATGTCAAACTCTTATAACCTAAATATGTTTATCCTTATAGTTTTATCTTCATTTCCAAAATGCCCTTGTGAATCTCATTCATCTTGCATTCTACTTTGGCCAAAGTTTTTTAAACAAATAATGTATAGTAATAGTGAGACAAATTTCCACAAAGAGTAAAAACATAGGAGTTAAAATACACCACTTGGTACTTGAGATATCATAATCACCTCAATCCTAAAGATGCTTACACCATTAATATGTAAAGATTCTTAATTGACATAGAATGAGTATTCATGTTAAGATTCTCTGATCAAGTCTCTAATATATACACTTTCTTCTTGAATAAATATTCATATGTTAACTTTAAGTATCTCCATATTTAAAATTTATAAGGAGGGGTGAGCAAAAAAAATTAAAAATATTGTTAATCATAAAATCGAATTAATAAGAAAAGCTCTCAGCCCAGTACCCCTCGATTCAGCCATTAAAGAAGGTCCTACAATAGTAGTTATAGCTAAAGTACCCCTTAACAACAATAGGTTCTCCATGTGTGGTGGCAGGTGCCAAAGTTTGCTAGCCAGCAAACTGTACTAAAAAGTTCATCATTTCAGTCATCATGGCCCTCATCCTTCTTTCAAATTCATCGAACCTTTTATGAAACTCCTGATTGTCAGAGGCTTTTATCCATGTTAGATCTACCATTCTTATACTTTTTGAAGCTAACCCAAAGATATCTGCCAAACCCAAATCTATTTTGGATGTTGATTCTAATGATTCTAATAGAGGTTTCTTAATAAGATGCCTGTTCGGACCCTTAAACCACTTGGATGACTCTATGATGGCTTTAATAATCTAAAAAAATCCTTCAATAAGGCTCAGGTTTACCAACCCAGCTAAAATATCTACTTCCTTTGAGTACATTTCAAACAATGCTATTATTTCTTCACCTAAGGTAAATTTTCAAAGGAATTTAGGCTTGAAACTCAACTAATGAGCACTCATATCTTAAGCCACCAAAACTCATGTAATAAAGATTCTACTGAGATGGTAGGTTAAACCCTTAAACCATTTAAATGATTTTATGATGGCTGGAAAGAAAAAAATTTATCAATATGATGCATGATTATACATGCAATGAATGGCTATATTGTGCATTATTCACACAACACATGTGTGAACCAGAAAAAAACCTTCAAATGTTATCACTTCCCACACAAGCGATCGTGTGGTATTTTTCCTAGGTAGATTTAGCTTATGGATTAATAGGAAACACAATGAACATTACACGGTATTTTATCACTATGTACTTAAATAATTCAAACAAATTGACATAAACCTACCAGGGTATGACAACTTTTGATCAGTATGTATCTCAATTTATTTGAATCCAATAAAATATATAAGGACCCAAATAGCAAGCATAGTATTAAGGTTTATGATACCTAAGGGAAGTATTTATTGTCACTACATGAGGCATTGGTTTGGTGGCATAACTTTAAGGCTATCCAAGCATGGTTCCTGCCAATAGATCTAGCTTATCATAAGTATAACAATATATTGGGTTACCATTTAATATACCAAATGGTACAAGACTTGGGTTGGTTATCATCCTCTAACACTTCCCTATATTGAGTGAACGTAGAGTTATGCTTCGAGAAAATACCGTTGGTAAAATGGGATGCCTAACCTAGCTAATTCTAAGGCCATAGAATGTTCTAATGTAACATATTTTTGAAGAACGTTTGAATAATTAATCATAAATACTTATTTATGTTAAATTGACCAAGTTATTTTCAGAATAAAATCTTATGGTTCCCAACGAGTTTGCCATTGTGATGCTCGTCGAACTTCAAAAGGCATTTGATTTATTCTCGAAAACCTACTTTTAATGCTCGAGTTCGAATCAAGGTTCATTTAACTCATGAAAGGTAGTCACTTCGCAATATATTGGATTTTTTTCTCATCTATTATTGGCGATCAACCTACGAGGGCATCTACTGGGCACCACAAGGTAGGTATCACGAAGTCACCACCTAATAAAACATTAGAAAAATGAGTTTTAACCTTATATATTCAAAACCAGAGATAGTTCGAACATCACTCCTTTTTACAACTTGATTAATGTTTATATAAATGAGTGTTTGTAGTTAATTATCCCAACTTCTTCTCAAGCATTTTTATGGCAAAGTATTGAAAAAGCGCATTGCAAGCAAATTAGAAAATTGTAAAGCAATTTAAGATAATAAATGAAGAATAATTATACTTAAAATAATCATTCATGAAATTGGGCAACTTATTGGGTCTTTTTGAATGAGGGCATTAGTCCTCGTACATATTTAAAAAATAGAAATTTGGGTGTATTTTAGGGAAAAGAGGGCATTAAGCCCTTCCGACTTTTGAAAAAAAGAATCGCATTACTTAATTTAAGGTTGAAGAATTATTTGTATATATTAAAAAATACTTAATTTTTGCATATTATTTTATGGTAAAAAATTGAAACATGGGTCCCTTTCGTCATAGAAAAATCCCAATCAAACTTATATAAAATCATTTGGCAAGTTTTGAATTAAACGCTCGAAAAATCATTTATTTCCAATAAATAAAGAAAAGCATGAAAGAATAATACAAGAGGAAAAAAAACACATACATAAATCGGTCTATTTATTGAGTTGGGAGCATTGGTTCCTTCATGCATATTTATAAAATTCCTTATGTAAACTTTGGGACTAAAAGTGGACATTGGTCCATTTTACATGAGAAAACCTAATTAATTGAGTAGAAAATATTTAATGTGAGCTTTCCTTTGATTATCATGCAAAAACCCTTTTTTACTAATTATTATAGCCAATTTGCAACAAAAAGAATAATACAGGCCCAATACAAAAATAAGCTAATATCTAAATTAACAAAGGAGAAATTAAACTAAAATCGACTTATCTTTAGTCACCCATTTCAAACTCTCCCACATAAAAGCATCACATGATTTGCCAAGAAAAGGAAAAAATATGGATTAATAAAATTAAATAATGAATAAGACATTTAGATCATAAAAAATTAACAAAGATAAAAACATCAAAATAGGCATTAATGACATATAACACAAGTTAAATCAAAATGAAAAAACACAATAAAATAAGGCAAATAGCCACAACAATAAAGAAATAAAAGCAAAAAATAAAGAAAATGATACAACTAACAAAGAAAAGTAGGAAAACACCAAAATGATAAGCCATGGACTTATCCAAGAAGAGCATAAGAGTGATTCACAGCCTAAAGGGCAAGTCATACCCTACCAAGCAAGTCACTAGACTTCCAAAAACAAGTCACGGTGAGTCAAAAGTGAGTCACAATCTAAGGCTGTGACTCGCTTACGACTCAAGGTCGTGAGTCATGCCTGGTTCGTCTAGCAGCTATTAGAACAACACCATGGCTATTCTGAAAATGTATAAATGGCATTATAGGCCCCCAAGCATGTATAAAAATGACTTTAAACTTCCTAAAAGCAACTTAAAAATAATTATTTCAAGGAATCACCATGTGCGAACCTTGAGCTTAAGAAAGAGAAATAAGCATTATAAAGCCACCAAAATTCACTTAAACTCACATATAAGCCAAAATTCAAGCATAAAACTTCATTATAAACATGCATAAGCTTTTAAAACACTCATTTGGACAAAAACCAACAAACATAGCTTATATCATGAAAAGTAAATAAAGAACAGAGCATGGAAAAGTTGTACAAAAACATAAAATAAATATTTACAAGAACAAAACCTATAGATCTACATGTGAGTAATATTTTTTCCTCTTACATTACCTTCAATAGAGATACTTTAAAAACCAATGGGAGTGCACTCTTTTACCTTTTCTCCTTCTACTTCCTTCATTTTTTCTTTAAAAACTAGATAAAATAAATTTTGTTATTTTTCTCTCTCTAGATTCTGCTTTCTCTCTTTTCCCAAGATTAAATCCTCTTTTTTTCATTTAAGAATCATTATTAGCCTTAAATGTTGAGGATTAGGATTAATAAAGTAAGAAAGATTTTTTATTGAAAACTAATCCCTTATTTTGCAGGAAAAATTTGAAATTTTGGATAAGAATGTCCAGTCACAACCTTAAATGGTGAGTCAAGGGCATGTCTGGAAGTTAGGCCTCCCAAAAAAGCTCAAAAATCCATAAGTAAAAATAGGATGAATCATAGGCTCGGACTGTCACTCGCTCCCTTGAGTCCTGCCCATTGACTTAAATGACGGAAAAAAAAGGAGTAACTCGCCCTTAAAAGACATAACTCAGAAGAGAGTCATGATCTTGACCTATGTCATGACTCATTTTTGAGTCAATTTAAAGCCTTTAAATATGCTCATCTCACCCATCCAAGAGAGAAAAAAACATAAGTACACTCTCAAAACCTCATTTTTTGCTCTCAAAAACCATAAAGAGCAAAGAAGGATAGAGTGCTTCCTATTCCTAGCTACTTTAGTTAACCCTGATAGAGGCTCATTAGTACACTCTCAAAACCTCATTTTTGGCTCATTAGTTAACCCTGATAGAGGCTGGCTCAGGAACTAGTGCCTATAACTGCATGTACATTTCAATGTACATTAATTTTTTAGCTTGGTTGCTAGATTGAACTAAAGTTTTAGTTTTGAAAATGCTTAAAATATTTTGGTTTTGCACGCACACACATGAAAACTTTCTTATATTCTTTTATTCGAATCTATCTTGGTTAGGGTGTTGTCAAGTGCTGTTGTTAATTATTGATCTTGGTTTTAAACTGTATCATTCTGGGTTTACAGTTTAAGGATTTTATAGCAAAAGTTAAATGTGGGGTATTTGATATTTTCAATTTATACATATATTTTAATGTGTTTTATAGTTCATTTAGTGTTAATTTAGGTGTTTTATGTTTAAATTTATTATGTTTATTTTGCAATTTTAAAAGGCCAAGTTTGGAAATCAACCCAGCTCGGACAAATATGTGGTTCAGTTAGGCCAGTTGAAGTAAAATTCCTCCAGTCCAATAGCTATTAACCATGTTAGGATAGCTTTTTGGTTCAGTCAGCTCATATTAAATGCATGAAAGGCAGAACCTGATAACCCAGCTAGGATACCCAGTGGTTTCGTCAATCAACTTAGTATAATGTGCAAAATTAAAAGGTTTTTAGCAGATCAATGACTCTTGATAGTGGCCATAATTTTACTATTTTAGGTTTTCGGTGTTTTGACATTGGATATGAATAATTAGACATACTTTTATAAAGTAAAACTTAGGTTTTTCATTCAAACAGAATTCTTTAGCTTAGTTATATTCTTTTATGGTTAATTTTCAACTTTTCTTTACTACTTTTCAAGAGATAAAGATCAAGTCAGAGTTCATCTTATGAGTATAGTATTTGGTTTTTCATTCTTTTATTCATTTTCAATAATAAACAGTAAGTAGTTCTCTTCTTTTGTTAAGGAAAACTTGAACCCTAATTTCCTTACTATATTGACTTTCGATTGAGCTTAAATTCATTATAAGTTGTTATTTCATAATTCCTTTGCTCATTTTATCTTTGATTATATTTCATTTTGTGTTTGATGTATTGAACATATGGTTAAATATGAATTTACGTATTAATTAATGATATGCATGCTCTTTCTCCTATATGCTTATGTTTATGAATTCTTATGTTCTGGAAATTGAAGCAAGATTTTATGATCATAAGTGTATTAAGTTAAAGAATTTGAATTATGAATAGGTTAAAGTTAGATTTTTTGAAAGGAGATTTAAACAAGATCTAGGAATTTAAACCAGGATTTATGCTAGATATTTGATTATTTTTAATTAGAAAATCTAATATTCTAAAAGGGTATTTTGAATAAGATATTTAAATTTAGTTTGGTTTTTCATAACAAGCTTATATTTCTTTGAATTGAGTCGATTTCAGTAAAAGATGAGGTGGATAGTTCTTTTAGTAAAAGTATTTTAGCCATTAATTTTTTATCACCAATTTAATTAATTTTTGTTTTTAAATTGATTTTAATTTAATTTTCTATTTTTAAATAACTTAACTGTTTAACTTAATTCGGTTCATTAATAATTTCATTCTAAAATTGGGATAATATTTCACACAATATTTATTTCAAAATCTGAAATTCACAGTCTTTTGGGTACGTTATTCAAGGATCTTAATTTTATTTTTCTATATTATTTATCAATCTAGTACACATTCTAGATACCAGTTAGTAGACATAATCACAATATTTAGATATTTTAATAATAAAACATATTTATTTATATTTTTCAATGGTTACCTATATATATATATATATATATATATATATATATATATATATATATATATATATATATATATATTAAAATAAATAAATAAATATACCAAAATTAATAAAATGCCTATTGAAATAGCTACGCAATTGAGGTCCTCTTAACTCAATTGAGAATTTCAATTTACTTCTGCATTTTAGTAAACAAAATGAATATCACTATAAAAGCAAATTAAAATTCAACATATAAAATGACAAACAAATAAATATAAATTTTACTGATATTGCATAATAACACTGAAAAAATATTATTGATGTAACACCCATAATAAAAAAGAATCCATTAAGCCTATCACTTACAAGCAATCACGTATTGATGTGAACATCTAACAAGTACACTAGCATTCCGTTACACTAAGACTATACATAGCTTTGTTCCACTAATTATCATATGATTACAATATATACAAATATATATAAGCATTAATTACATTAACTAAAATCTATTACATATCCAAAACATTATCTTTTCGATCACATCAAACTATAAAATATAGTTATTACATTACAAAGTTCAATAGAAGGTGTACATTTGTACAAAATAAGAAAATAGAATAAGTTATACTATAAATACTTTAGTCCTAAATCCTTGTGTTGACCATCCACCAACAAGTATATCCCTGAGTGACCCTAATAGAGTGCCTACATGAATAAGACACCCGTACTAAGCTAAATAGCCTAGTAAGAAAAAATATTATGCAAAAAGCAACTACTTACAATGAACAATATTAAAGAAAACATGCAAGTAAGGTGAGCATGTGATGGGAAGAATTATATTAGTAAATGCCATACCATATCAATTAATAGAAACACATCCTTTAAATAAACATTCTTATAATGCTGTCAAAATAAAAAAAAAATTCATATATATATGAATACATTTATACTTATATGGGTGTTCATTATACTTTCATATAACAAAATCTATCATGTGACTTTTCACTTTGCATATACATTTAAATATACCTACCTAAACTCTACCGGCGTGGACAATGGATACTTTGGATGCTCGAAGATATTGATAACATAGATGCCATTAGGTATCAAATCTGTATACCCAAATGAGATCAAAATTATAGTCCTAAATGAGGATAAACTATAGCCCAAATAGGGTCAAAACATTAGTAGCTGCAATTACCCTTCTAGGCATGCCTTCTTAGTACAATACGAAGGCATTGCATCTTTTTCCATGTCATTTCACTATTTAGATTCACTTAATATTGGAATTAGTAAACATATATATGTATATGTAAATTGCATTAATAAATCCAATTACATTATCAAATAATCAACCATATATCACTTCCTTTCAATGTTACTTTATTTATGAAACTCATGCACTATAAATATTAGCAAACATGTATATATATATATTCAATGAAAAGCATACTTGTGTCCTTACACACTTACACTTACATACTCTTTAGTACCTTTTTGAAGCCAAATATAAAGCTATGCATGCATACTTTTAATATACATAATGAAACATATACCTTTATCATACATATATATAACAATAAGACTTTTTCTTCTAGTTGGAGTTTTAAAATATTTTTATACTAGTAATTGCACTTATTCATATAACTTTTCGATTATGCCACATTATTTGGTCATAGCTTTACATGCATAAACATATTTATATATAAACTTCCAGGCTTATGCATGTTTAAGTCCTTTAATAATTAACAAGAAGTGCTAATGGTGTTAAGATCAAATTATTAATCTTTGATATCAGTTAAGGGTTCATTAATCATGCACAAGTAGTGAAATAGGGGAGGGGACTTAGCTGAGACAATTGCCAACTCAAGTGGGTTAGTTCTCTACTCAATCCAGAAGGTTGTGACCTGACCAAGACAATAACCATCCCAATTGGGTCAGCTATACTTGCATGAGTATAGAAGGCTGCGACTCAACTAAGACATCTAGCATCCCAGACGGGTTGATTTTAGAGAAAGAACCCAATACGTAAATCTTTAACTATTCATTCTTTTATTTCTCCGATCAATACTTGTTTACAATCCAAAACTAGATAACACATCTAACCTCCATAATGACATACATAACATACATCTTTGGCATTAAAGATAAACATATTCTCTAATTCACTCCACCTACTGCTAAGATGAAATTAATGTAACACCCGATAACCGGACATTAGTCTGAATACCGGTGTCATAATACACTGTGGTGGTTCATAAATTATTATAACATTATCCATCTATAACATCCATAGTTTAACCATTAATTCGCAGGTCATAGAATCTAAATATACTATCATTATATTTATAGAAATTTGGGCAGCATAATGGCTGAAAACCAAATTCTGCCTTCCTGCAAAAGCTACTAAACACTCCCAAAATATTCACAAGCATCCAACCCAACCTCCATAATATATATATATATATATATACACACACACACTCCACAAGATCAGCCAAATACAGAACAACAGTCATTATATATATAACCATACATATATACAGTATAATTCTTTTGCTCATCTCATCAAACTTATTTACAGTACATATATATAAGTTCAAAACTATATACAGTCCCCAAAACTAGCCATATTGTCCTTCTAGGCAGCATTCATATGTACATGCTAACAAAAAATAAATAAAATGGTGGATGCTTCTTGTATTGATTCCTTCCCAATACATACTTAGTCTCTGTCTCCTGCGTGTTGTACAAAATCACACGCTAAGTATAAAAGTACTTAGTGGTAAACATAAACTTAAAATCCCAAAATTTCACTACAATTCATTCACGTGTTATTTATAATTGTACTCCATTATTTCTTTTTCATCGTTCAATCTCATTATTATACAAATTTTTTGATTAAATTCTAAATTTAGCTTTTATTGACAAAATTAATATTTTATCCTTGCTTGAGAAATTCATTCTCAATTATGACTTTCAAGTTTTATTCTCAAATTTTATCAATTTAAATTTTGAGTTCACACTATAGTATTTTTATGCTTTAGCCAATACAATATTTTTATACTCTTGCCCCTAGTATACCATTTAAATGTATCACTAATTAGGATGAGCGAAACTATGGACCACGTGGGTCCCAATTCTCCAGTAGTGTCAATTACACACATATTCTTTTTCTTTTCTTTTTCCCCCAAATACTCCAATACAGTTGCAAAACCATATCAAGGTTATCACTATGCAAGTCGCCATGAATTGTTACCGCGGTTACAGTAATGTCCCTATGGCTAGTCATATACATCCTAATTTCTGATTTCACACATAATACTAAGGGCAAAATATAATTACAATTTAATATTGTTCATAATAATATATCATTACCGATTCATGGTAATAATTAATATACATTATTAAAAACAGTCTCAGTATTTCAAAAATACCAGTTTTTCAATTAAGATCATTCGGTCCAATTATAATTATTTCGTTTATTTATTTTATTTATTATTTTATTTTCCAATACATGCTCCTTGCACGTCATATGGATTAATTATACTTTATTATGCACTTATTCAAATTTATTTCTCAAAAATACACAAATTTCTTTAAGGTCCCTATTCGGTTACATTATTATAATTTCCTTATAAATTGTATTTTCTACTCAACTTAATCGCAATAAACATAAAACAACATATTTTTCAGTTATTTCAATTTAATCCAAAATATTATATTTTAGTCCCTAATTTTTTTAATGTGGCCAAATTTTTTCGTAAAATTAAACTTATCTAAATTTTAATTAAATAACATAATTCCACTAATTTATCTTCTAATTGCACAATTCTAAGTTCAATTTCACAATTAATTCATATTTTATAATTATCCTAAATTTTTACTAATTATATATAAAACATATTTATTGTGAAATTAAATGGTTTAAAATTATTCACTTACAAAAATTTACTCCAAATAACTCAACAATTTTGCCTTTTCCTTTGTTTTTGATTGATTTGCTTCCTTCTCCTTGCTCTTCTATTGGTAGCAATTTCATGTCCAAATTTACCATAAATTAAGTCAAATTTTTGCTCAAATAATTCACACAATGCCATAACCAACACTTAATTACTCTAATTATTAGATAAAACTAAATTTTCTCCAACTCACCAATTTATCCACTTGAAGAATTGGATTATTTTCAGCCTCTTTCACCACCCATAACAACCAAAGAATGAAAGAAAGCAAGATGAAATAATTTAGATGAGATTATGGTTGGAAAATCTTAGGAATTAAGCTTAAAGAAACAAAGAAAATGAAGGAAGAAGAAGAAAATGAAGGCCACGGTAGAAAATGGGAAAAGAATGGCCGGCCAACCAAGAGATAAGATCTCTTATTTCCACATTAATATTTTACCTACTTTAGAACAAAATCAATTAAATCCTAGTGGGTCCAATGCTATATATCACCATTTAATTGGCCAATATACTTTTAGTTGTCAATTTTTTATAAAAATTATACCAAAAATTTCTAAAAATGTTAATTAGACCATACTTAAAATTTTGGATCAATCCGAAATCGTTTGATATCAAACTTGACACGAATATAAATTTTAACCAATCTGAAAGCTAAATTTTTAAAGTCTTCAAAAAATTCAATAACTTTTAGTCAATTGGTGCAATTAGAATAATTTTATGAAGTCTAGAAAAAATTTTTAAGCCAGTTAAAGTTCCTGGTCAACTATATAGGTCCCAATATTTATTTTATTTTCCTCTTTTTGAGATCTATTTGATCTCAATTTCAATCCAAATTATACCACTAGATTCATTATGAATAGTACTTTTCAATGGTGAAGAAAAATTTTTATGGGCTCACCGGTGGCACTATTCATCTCAAAAAGTACTATTCATATGATTAGTGATTCCTAGGGCGTTACACTTAACATCGAAATAAAATTGTTACTTTACAATCTAACTGCACTAAAATTGATTTAGACACTAGCTCCCTTAAAGCTCACTTAACTATACAAGTCTATTATCAATTCCAATTACCTTTAACTCTACTAAATCATAGTTTACATAACATTTGTTGCGATTCTTATCTAGAATGCATATATATGAATCGTTGGAAGATTGCCATACCTTTCTATGCTTAAATCCTTCCTTCAATTCTTAATAACTACCTGCTCTCTTGCTCTTTCACTCTCTTCTTTTCTTGCTGAGTTGTTCTTCTATGATAATAATTATCAACCTGCTTTAATTAGTTCTCAATTAAATCAGTCTTTTGCATAAATTTAAATAAGGAGGAGAAGGAATAGCAGTAAAAACTCACCTTAAACCTCGCTAATCATCAAGTCACATCTCTCACAATTCTGAATTACCAATTTAAAGGTAACTTTAAATGGAGAGAAACGACAGAAAACTAAGAGAAGAAACACTGAGAATGGTTTCATCCTAACCAGCTACCTCTTCCTCCTCATAAATGTCCACTTTCTACTTTATCCTATAAGGCTGAGTGGCATTTCATTATGCAGCCACTTGTGACCACAAGAGAAAGTTCCTCATAACTACCTCAATAAATTTTTATTTTCTTAACTTTGTCTCCCATTTATCAATCCATTCAATTTAATCTTCAACCAAAACTTCTTATATACATGCATGCATGCATGCATACATATTAAATTTCCAAATTATCTTTATCTTACGCAGTAATTTCCTCTATACCCCTTTCTTATTTCTTCTTTGCTCCAAACGTATCATTTACACACACATTCTCTTAAGATACATGCTGGGGCCTTACAATTGATGTGTGAAAAATATATTACGGAGTGAATTAAATTGCCAAACCAATCAAAACTCAATAGGTCAAAAATGTATTGCAATTTATAGGCGTTCGCGGAGAAATTTTTCAACGCATGAATGATTGGAATATTAAAATTTGGCCGATACCATTGAATAGTGCAGCGATTTTGGTGTCTGTGTCAGACCTTAAACTATTGCACTGTTCAATAATTTCATGCAAAATTGAAAATTTAGTTGTGTGAGTCCCACAATCTTAAACCACTACAGATAGTTGCGGTTTTGAAAAAAAAAAAAACTTCAAATTTGTAAATAAATTCTGACAAACCTTATTTTTGTAATTTTTTAAAAAAATATTATTAAAGAAATATCCTTTTACGCGAATAAATTCAATTAAAGCAATTATGCAAACAAATATGCATTTTACAATAGACAGTAATAATAACACTACATAATTGACAATAAGGAAATAAATAAATTAGATAATAGAACCCTAGACATTCATTTACATATGCATGCGTACGTAAGTGTACTCGATGGACTTATAAATGAATAAATAAATAAATAAATAAGTAACCCTAAGAACAAAAAAGAATAAATGCCAACATGCAGTACATACGAAACAAATGGAAAGATTAAATAATGTAAAAGGAAAGAAAGAATTGGAAGTTAGCCACTTGGAATTAAAGACACATAGTGCGAACTTGGGAGGTTCATGGCCCTGAATTGATATTCACCCTTTGAAATCCTAATGTTACTAAATTGAATGAATAAATTTGTTTCTTAAAAAAGACGATTAAAACTTTTATAAAATCATTTTTTGTATTTTTAAACCTAATATAAAAAGCACCAACATGCATAAAAACGCATCAACTAATTATATATACATAAATATTCACCTAAGTGTAGATTTAATTAATAGCATGCATTAGAACATTAAATCTAACTATATTTCATACTCGATGCAGCCCAATTAAATTTTATTTATTTTTAAATTAATTACATATTAAAAAACAAAATAAACATTATACAAATAACAACAAAGACACACAAAATAAATTAAAGAACTATAGATGCCGAGATTGCTCCTTATATAATTTTGCTTTTAGGATTTAGCTCGCTATTTGTGAGTTATGCATGGAAGTTTTTGGATTATAAGAATCGAGTTGAATCCACCATCTCTTTAATTAAAGGATTTTTAATGAAAATTTACCAATTAATTTTGCACCTTATGATTAAATCTCCAAACCTGATTAATCGATTAATTAAAACTAGAGAAAATGAAAAATAAAAAATGCAGAATTTTTGGTGTAGAAAATCAATAAATGTCCCCTAAAAATAATTAAAATACCCCTTTATATAGAAGTCAATCCTAATTAAATTACAAAAAGTACTCTCCATCCAAATAGGAAAAAAAAAAAAACTCCCTATTTGATCCTAATTAGAAAAGGATTCCAAGTTTTAATTGTAAAAAAATTCCAAATTATTTCCAAGAAGGACTAGAAATAAAATTGGAAATGGATATAGACTAGAAAAAATGACTCCTAATTAATCTTAAGTAAAAGAAAAATTAACATCCGAATTGGAAGACAATTCCAATATACGCATGACTAGAGAATCAAACTTCACGCCTGTGACGTTGTATTCACAGCTGTGAACTGTGAGTTCTTTATTCGCAGCTTTGAATTAGCTCTTTAAATCCGTGATGAAAAATCATAAAGTTCACAAGCATGAAATGTTGATTCATGGTCATGAATAGTTTTTCTTTTAGGAAAATAATGGCCTTTATAAAAAGAAAAAATTATAAACAAAGGGGAAGAACATCCAAAAAACTGGTAGTCATACAAAACTGAAACTTTTGCTATTTTGTGCACCTCAATATTGTGAGACCTATTATTCCAAACCAATTCAATATTTGGACTACTACATAAAAAAATTTTACAATCAGAAATAACAACTCCAAAGTCTGAAAAATCATCTAAACAACTTCCCAAAGCAAAATAGATTTGCCGCACTTCAGTGAAGACGATACCTTTAGGAGGAAGATGATTAACTATCCAAGATAATATTGATCAAACGGCCAATCCTTCAGCAATACGGGTAGAGAAGGCACCTGGCTGATGACCCAAAAAAAGCTTTTATAAAGTCTCCATCCATATCTCGAACGATAGCCCTAGAGCCACTTATGCCCTTGTTAGAAAAAATGGCTGCATCTACATTACAAACCCACCCCCGTTCGCACTAGCATTAGATGGAGTGACGTTCATCTGGCTTCTATCTAAAGGAACAAAAAAATTGTAAGGACTACTCTAGCCCCTCCTGTTACCTGTCACCTTATATACTATTCTACCTATGATCAAACTATTTGCGCCATTGTCGTTTTAATTCATGATGTTTATACATATACATACATCAATATAAAGTGAAAACTTTATAAACAATGCTCTTGGATGCATTACATGACCCTTACAATGTTCCTTATGTTATGTTTTAGTTAGCATAATATAAAGATTACAAGGACAAAACAAATTATAACTTAATACTTTGACTATTCCTATCTCTCATGTTGGCTTGGCGACAACAGATTTGTCCCTTCAAAACAGATCCTTGCTTCTTATACTTATACGAATAAACACTCGTGTTAAGCTTAAAGCTTAGTGGGAAACATAAATCATGAAAATGACCTCTCACAGGAGTTATCAATAACATACACACATATGAACATACAATTAACATATAATAAGAAATATCAAGAGCAAATAATTTGTTCATAACATTGCAAACGTTATACGTCTTACCCCATCATGCACACACTACAAAAAAAACTGTAAATTAGCGACTAAAAACAGCGACGGGATTATTTTCGTCTCACATTTGTGATAGTTTCGCGACTATTTTTAAATTTCGTAATGGAAGATTATTTTTCATTTTTTTGCGATGAAATAGTGATGAAATGAATAAACAATCGCTAATTATTAGCGAAAAATATACGCACCATGTTTTGCGATGGAATTAGGGACAATAGTTCTGTCGCTAATGTTTTTAGTTTTTTCATAAAATTAGTTCCATAAAATTTAGCGACGAAAGTTTTAGTCGCTAATTTTAGAGAGAAAATAGGCATAAAAATTAAACCTAAAAATCTATCTTTAAGATTCTTAAGAAAGAATATACCTTACGGTCACTATCAATTGGTAACCACTGTGAGCTTTTCTAGAACCAAAATTTCACCTGTCTCGTAGCCATAACAAATCATTTGGCACTATGACCCTACCCTATTTCCTTCTAAAGTTGATTTTTAAACCCTGAATTTGCACCAAAGCATACCTGAACCTTCCTAAACACATTTAAATTGTTTTGAACATAAAAAAGAGAAATATGTGACATAAAATAAATGTAGAGCATGATAAATTAGTAAAGTAAAGTTAAAGACTAAACCTTAAAACATAAAAATTTATACATGTAATGAATGTAAGTGAACATGATAAATAGTATGCATAGTGATACATGTTGCATGACAAATGATAATCATATTTATGTTAATTTTAAGTGTATTTGAAGTGCAAGTGAATATGAATTATTTAGTGATCTTATTGCATACTTTATTTTATGCATTATCTCTATAAATCTAAATGTATCTAATGTGATAACTTTGAGTGATTAAAGACCGTTTTTAAGCCTGAATTTCACATAGTAATGGATAGATAGGCATGCCATAAAGGGGATAGTGATTGCAGCTGCAAGTGTTATCATCGAAAGGTGACTAGTGTAGTGTCTCGATACCTATTGGTATCAAGTCACTTGCGAATATTTAATGTAAAAGACTACTAGCCAAGATCCAATGTTTGTACCCATTCCACCATTAATGGAAATTCATGCTATGAAAAAAAAAAATAATAATAATAATAATAATATGATGGGTGAATGAATAGTGGTATAGAAGTGTTAGTGCCTCAGTGTAATGCTAGTGTTTCCTCTTAGGAGTGTTAGTGTGATTAAATGTGATAATGACATTGAAAAGTTACTAAATGCATAGAAACATCACCTTGAATATGTATATGTGCATTATAGTGTGATATTGTGTTTTACTCCTCAAAAGTTACTATACAATAAGAAGTAGCATAATGTGTTATTTTTGTGAGACTTTGGCTAGAAGTTTATTACATTTTTTTACTATCCACTAAGCTATTACTCAGCACGGGTGTTCTTTCTGTATAGGTAAACAGGTATAAAGTAAAAGTGTTAATCTCAAGTCAATATCTACAAGCCACTAGAAGGATAGCAAGTGATGAGTAATTTTGGTATAGAGTTATTTTCTTTAAATATTTAATGTAAAGGATTTGGAATATATGTAATGAATTATTTTGCAAATATACTTTAAGTATGTTAAATATATATGTGTGTGTGAGTGTGTGTGTGTGTGTGGGTGTGTGTGTGGGTGTGTGGGTGTGTACTTATATACGCAATTTAATAAAGAAATATGTAAATAAAAGATAATAAGAGCAAGCATCACATTATGGTATTATTCTAGACAATAAGGTATTAGAGAAGAGATTAGACATGTGTGTTTATATAGCCTCGTGGCCTTAAAGCAGATGATGTCTTGTATAGGGTAAAGATGGAATCAAATCCTAGTGAAAGTGTAGGTAGAACAAATGTAAATCCATTGTTAGTGTAAAAGCTAATACAGTTGTTACTCTCTTCCGACAGATAGAAAAGTACGAAAAGGATTTGTGTAAATTTGATAACGTTACATAGCCTCTTTATGAAGTTGATATGAAAGTGGATTCAAATTGGGTATGGCATTCTATATTCTTTTCAGTGACTCTTTAACAGTATGGGCAATTGATTACATATTCCATAGCATGGGATGGGGCAAACATTTATGATATATGAAAGCATACATTTTCATCCTAATGCGTATAAGAAATCATCATTCTTTCATAGCATTATATTAGCATCATTTGATAAGATATGAAAAGCACCACATCATATGTATAAGCCCCAACTGGAAAGGAAACTGACAGGATATACATTGAGTGTAGTAATAATATAATAGCGACAAAATGTTACTATTATAAAGAGATAAAGTTAGATATAGTCTAAATGTGATAAAGCAAAGAATAAAAGAAGTAGGAAGAGATAATATTGGATAGAGTTTTACTAGGATAGAGATAGAGTTATAGGAATGCAAGTGATGAGATTTGGTATATGGCACATGTATAAACTTTGAGAACAAAATTCTTTTAAGGGGAAGAAAAATGTAAGGCCCCAAAATATACCCTAATAGGATTATTGTATAGTAAAGATAGAGATTGAAAAGGTTTCAGTGTACAATAATTGTTAATTATGCAAACGGAACATAATAGGTATTAATGCAAAAGTTAATGGCAATTTTAAAAATTATCAATTTGAAGGTAAATGTGTCTTGTTATTAAAAATGTGGGGACTAATGTGTTATAAAGATTTATTAGGATGTGTAATTGATAATTAAAATTAATATGAGGGAGTGAATGTGTAAATTTAGTCAAACCTTAAGTTAATGACAGAGGGACATGTAGCATTTCTAAAATAGTGAAGAGAAAATAAGAAAAAGGGGAAAATCTAATGGTCTCTTTAAATGGGTTGGCCGACCACTTTTGTCCAAAAGAATTCCAACAATTTCTTCTTCCTTTCTATGATCTTTCTTTTGCCTATAGCCTATCATAGAAAGGGTTTATGTATCTTAGCAAATTAAGGTAAGTTTTTATGAGATTTTGGCTTAAGTTTAATCCTTTATTAGTTCTAAATATGAGTAGTTAAAATTATATTTGGGATTTGATTATTGATTTGTGTTTATGACATGTTTAGTTTGAGACTCTTGTAAGGGTAAAAAGAAAGAAGGAGAAAAGGACTAAAGAAAGGAATGAAGCTTGAGTTTTGGGAGTTTTCCATTCCTTTGTTATATGTTTGATTGATTCAAGCTAATGTATGTCCTATAATTGTTATTTTATTTGTGATAAAACTAGGTAAATATGGTGTTATGGCATAAAAATGGTAATTGTGCATGAATAAGTAACATAGTGAAAATTCTTCTATAGGGTTCACTTAAACTAGTTTTAGTGTAAAGGGTATAATACTTTTCATAGATGTTTAAATTGAGGGATTCTAGTTGGAAATAAAGATAATACATAAAGCTACAACTTTGTAGAAGAAATCGGGACCTAATTCTTCCTCTAGAGCCTTCATAATGTGGCTTGAAGTTAAGTGATGTTTGATGCCCTGTCACTGGGAGCAAGCTAGATTGTTTTAGTGAAATCTCAAGATTGATATATCCAAATAAATTTTTTTTGATGTTATGAAAACTAAAGATATAGTATAACAACTTTGTAAAAGACCACTTCTCTTGAAAATGTTGTTTACTAAGTATAAATTGGCATACAAGTTGAACCTGAAAATTTATTTTTAGGATTCATGAGATAAAATGGATCTCACGGTCACTACCAATTGGTAACCACCGTGAGCCCTTCAAGAACCAAAATTATACCTATCTTACGGTCACAACAAATTACTTGGCACCATGACCCTACCCTGTTTCCTCTTAAACTTGATTTTTAGGCTCTAAATTTTCACCAAAACATATCTGAACCTTCCTAAACACTTTTAGAGTGTTTTAGATAAAAAAAATTAGAGTAATATGTCATATAAAATAAATGTAGAGCATAATTAATTAGTGAATTAAAGTTAAAGACTAAGCCTTAAAACATAAGAATTTGTATAAGTAATGAATATGAGTGAAAATGATAAGTTGTACGCATAGTATTACATGTTGCATGACAAATAATAATCATGTTTATGTTAATTTTAAGTGTATTTGAAGTGTAACTGAATATGAATTTTTTAGTTATCTTGTTGCATACTTTATTTTATGCATTATCTCTATAAATGTAAATGTATCAAGTGTAATAACTTTGAGTGATTAAACACTATTTGTAAGCCTAGATTTCACATAGTAGTGGATAGATAGGCATGCCTATAAAGGAGATAATGACCGCAGCTGTAATTATTGTGATCAAAAGGTGACTAGTGTAGTGTTTCGATACCTATTGGTATCAAGTCACCCGAGACTATTATATCTCAAGTGTTTGATACTTCTAGCCAATATCCGATGTTTGTACCCATTTCACAATTAATGGAAATTCAAGCTATGAAATAATAATAATAATAATAATAATAATAATAATAATAATAATAATAATAATAATAATAATAATAATATGATGAGTGAATAAACAATGGTATGAAAGTGTTAGTGCCTTCGTCTAATGTTAGGCAGTTGTTAGTGTGATTAAATGTGATAATGGCATTGAAATGTTACTAAATACATAGAATCATCACCTTGAATGTGTATATGTGCATTAAAGTGTGGTGTAGTGTGTTACACCTTAGAAGTTACTATACAATGAGAAGTAGCATGTTATGTTATTTGTGTGAGACTTCGGTTAGTAACCCCACTGAGCCATTGCTCAGCGCAGGTATTCTTCCCGTGTAGGTACATAGGTATAAAGGAAAAGTACCTATCTCAAGTCAACATTTGCAGGCCACTAAAAGGATAGCGAGTGAAGACTAATCTTGGTGTAAAGTTATTTTCTGTAGATTTTTAATATAAAGAATTTGGAATATATGTAATGAATTATTTTGTAAATATACTTTAAGTATGTTAAATTTATATGTATATATATGTTTACTAGTATAAGCAATTTAATAAATAAATATTTAAATAAAAGGTAAAAAAAGCGAGCATTGCATTCACTATGTACCATTCAGCCAAGTAATGTACATAGGCATATGCTATAGTTTCTCATGCATTATCGTGTCCTACATGCTTGTATGATCAATTTCAAGCCTTTACACAGTGATACATACTCAAATTATACTAATAGCCATTTTACACGTAAGTGGACATCACTATGTACATTTACACTATATTATGTTTAAATAAAATCTTAAGTTCCAACCAATCATGCTAGGTCTATTCATCATTGTAACACTTATTTCATGTAAAATATTCAATTAATCATAATATTATCACGTGATATGCCCTAATTAGTTACAATTTGACCATATTATGTTTTATCTTATTTTGATTGTTTTCTTCATCAATTATTGTTCATTTCATGACATTTCATCATTTTATCATATTATCTTAAATTATTTCACAATTCTACCTTAGGTTCCATAGTTACATAATAGGTTTTACTTCCAATCTCCCATTTCTAATCATGTTTTCACAAACTAACTTCACAAATCACATTCTTTATGTTTTAATTTCACTAATCTACCATTGGTTTAAATTAAAACTCATCATACATACAACAACCCCAAGTTCCATAACCTAAATCATATGAAATAAATTAGTTTAGGTACCCACATATCTATTTTCCAAGCTCTCTCTATTTTCCTCTTCTTTTCTCACCTTTTTCCATCCATTTTTCGTTGATTTCACATGGTTTCACTTGAAATTCTACCTTGGCTAAATTCCTCTCTGGATTCTTTCCTCAATTTTATTCATCTATAATTCAAAATGAACTCAAAATATAAATCTCTACATCAAAATCTACCTAAAAATCAATTTAACTCATCAAAATTTCACTAAATTAACTTTAATTTTTGTTTCAAACCTTTTCTTCATAAATCCATCCACTTTCTTCATTTAAAATGGATCCTCGAGATGGCTATAGATGAATTTAGGGCTTTAGAATTATTTAGGACATGAAATTTGATTCAATTTGGTGAAATTAAGTTAAAAAATGGAAGAAATATAAAAATGGTGGGTGTATGCATGGAAAGACAATAAAGGGAAAGAAATTGGGAGAATTCCTTAGAGAATTCTAATTTTTAAGCTATTTATATGCCTCCATGAATAGATAGGATTATTTTACTATTTAATCTAAAAATTCACATTATGCCACTTGTCATCCTCTCCTTAATTATTATCTATTTTATGTCATACCCTTTGGAAGTGAGTGATGATTCACTCCTTTGAGTCACTCCTGTGAGTCACTAATGAGTCATGGTTGTGAATCGATGAAATTTAACTCTAAATAATCAAATAACCTTCATTTTTGCCCTTTTTTGGATTTTAATGTTTCCTTTATCTAATTGACCCAAAATATGGAAAAATATTTATTAAGGTATGTTTAAAATTTCAAGTCAATCTGAGTGTGCTTTGATATACTTCTAGCTTCGAAGGTAAAATTTATCCATCCAAAATTCAAAAATTCAAAGTTGTTAGATAAATTATTTTTCACTTTCAAATATTAACTATGATTATTTCTAGTAGATCTGGAAAAATAAAATAATTTTTGAAGATTTGCGAAATATTTTCAAACCGGTCAAAGTTTGATCAACCTTTTTTACGGTCTGGGTAAATTTTTCACTGTCCAGTTTGAGAGTCTATATGACCTCAATTTTACCTCAAATTATACCACTAAATTTGATTTAATTTATATTTTATAATGGTAAAGAAATATTTTTAAAGGTTTTGGGTAGTACTATTCATCCTGATATCACCTCGATATACTATTTATGGCCCAAAAAACATTATTCACAAAAGTGAAAATTTTAGGCCATTACATCTTATTAATGCACCACCTATGGAAAGTGACCTGTGTCTAGTAAGTTTACTAGATCGATTAAATTTTTGGCATCGTTGCTAGGGAACAACGGTGCTGTTTGTTTAGTATTTGTAATTGAGTTAGTTTGAGATTTTTATTTTTTTTATTTATTTTTGGGTTGGTGTTAGTCTATACAGGAAGATTTTTAGGCATTTACAAAATGATGCATGATTATGTTCCATATTATGAATTGGTTCTTTTGGAAGCACAAATGGAAGATTTGAGGAGAGAGATGCAAGAACTGCAATACCCATATCAACCTTCAGCAATCTATTCGTCAGCATCTTTTGAAAAACTTGATATCCATGGGTTTCGCAAGGGTCTTGTGCCTTCGAATTTCAAATCCTTCTTGTAGGGAAAAGCAATTTAGAGTTGAAAAAGAAGAATGGATGGCCAAAATTAATTCTTAAGAGGAGAAGATCAAAAATCAAGTGGCTCTATTGCAAAATCAAGATAATTTATTGAAGAATCAAGAGCATTTATTGAGAGATCAAGAATTGGAAATTAAAAATCTAAAATTCAAGTTGGATTTCTTGAGTATTTCTATGCAAAGTCAAGTTGGTGGTGATAACAAGGATGAATTGATTCAAGTGTCGATAGTGGATAAGAAAGAAATTGAGTTTGGGGTGTATGAATTAAAAGAGGAGCCAGTCATTGTTGAAGACAAGTATTGTATCTGTGAGAATGAATTTAGATCTTTTATGAAGGATTTTTCACCAAAAGAGCAAGAAGTATTTAATTCTTAAGTAAAAATACTGATTTCAGTCCACTTGAAGAATTTATTAAGGCTAGAAGAGCCGATATAGTTCGTATTTAAAGAATAAAAGGTGGAGTCATATTTTATTGAAGATATAAAATTTTTAGATTTGGTGAACTTTGAAAAATTTCTCTTACTGATGGAAGTAAAGTCCAAAAATACCATTATTTGGATCACAAGCTCGACCTCCAGAGAGTAATAAAAATCTAGTTAAAGACTTGATAAATTTAGAGCTAAATTCTCTAACTTTGTTTTCTTTTAATTATGTGTTTATTTATTGTGTTTTTAATTTTTGTTGAGTACTTCTATATTATTTTGATATGCTTTGTTTTTTATAAGCTTAAGTGGAGCTATGCCCTTGATTGTACGAAAGTTTATAGTAAGTGCAAAAATTTCAGATATGTATTATCTCACTTTCATACTATCAGTTTTCTTAACTAAGAGTGAAGTAAGAGTTCAAGGTGTTAGGTTTCGACAGGAAAAATTAAAATAAAAATGCAGTGAAAAAATGGAACCCACCAGGATCCATGCGATTCAATTGATTCAATATGAAGAAAGTAATGATTACCAACCTCTTGAAGCACAGAAAATCATTTTGTAGGTGCTGCCTCACGCGAAATGAACATCCTCTACTGGTATCCACACTCGAATGCAACAAAAAGATTCGCACGTGGTACTAGCTCCCTTCCTTGGTGGCTAGGGTTTTTAATTTTTTATTCTATCTCAAAAAGCAAAAAAATATTTTTTCTCACTCTCTTAAAGGTGACGGCTGCCTCTTTTAATGCGTGTCTTATTAGGATTTTAAACTATACATATCATGATATATATATATATATGTGTGTGTGTGTGTGATCTAACCTTAATTTAGAAAGAGAAAATTTTGGGCCCATATTTCTTCTTAAAATAAAAAATACTTTATTTCTTATTTAAAATAAGAATTATAATATTAATCTTAATCAATATTTTTTTATTCATTTTGAATTTTAATTTGTCACAAAATAAAATTTAAAATGCCCAAATTAAACCTTAATCCATTCATTATATTTTATATGTGCGACCCAATGGGTTCATATTATGTTAACAGTGAGGTCCAATCCCATCACGGGCCCAGAAGTCATAAGTGACCTCCAGCAAGACATTATAACTATTCAAATAATATGAATATCGATAATTCAATTTTAACCTAATAGAACATGTTACAATTCATTTATCACATGATATCTTGTTTAAACATAAGTCATGGTTCATATCAAACTTATATAGTCCAAACATATAATTTCTCGATCACTAAGTTGACTAATAATATCAAATGATATTGATTGCTCCATTAATTCATTTGAGCACAATCATGCATTTCTCAGTTCTACTTATCGAGGGGTCCAATAGATATCTCTCTCATAAGAGATGGACAAATTCCTCATAAGAGATGGACAAATTCCATCTTGATTATTCACTATCCTCTGCATAATTCTCACCATGTCCAATCATAACCTTTATTATTATCATATTAAAGATAATATTTGATTATGTCAAAATATAACATTCCTCATGTAGGATACTGTGATAATCTCATGTCTAAGGATCGATAATATAACTATAATGAGATCACTAATGATATTAATCCATATAGTATCTTATAGTAAGTCTATCCAGTACCCTATTCTCTAACAAGTACCTACAAGTTTGATTTACATCACCATATATAATCATCCCATCATTATCAATCAAACTCGTACTAATCTTTATTTATCATTATCCTTTAATGATAAATCACTAGGGATAGTCAAAATAACATTTAATCGTTATTTACAAATATTATTATAATGTAACATGCCAACAATATAATAATATGAAGAAAACCCAATCTTATAAAATAAAATGTGAAATTACATAAAGAACCAAATATTTGGCCTAGGACATAACCATTAACACAAAGTTGGTGCCAACTCGGATCTTTGAAAGACATCACTTTGGGACCTTATTTTAATTTAAATAGCAATTTTGAGGTGAGTTGAGAGTGCGCATGAGGAGAGAATTACAATAGTTGAGGGTAAAACATCAAATTTTAGGATAAAAGCTCTGTCAATGTTCAATTAGGTGTGATCACCTTGGTAGGGGTGATTTTCACCTCCATCGAGGCAAAGTGCATCCTTTCCCTCCAGCAGCTCAGTTCTCGATAGAGGTGATTTTTATCTCTATCGAGGTGGCCTCTCTTCCCATGCTGAATCAGTCACCTCGGTAGAGGTGATTTTCACCTCCACCGAGGTACCCATGCTATATAAAGCCCTCATTCCTTCCTCCACTAAGGTACCCATGCTCTATAAAGCCCTCACTCCTTCCTTGACCAAGACAAACATCATTTTAGCCAACTTTTCTCCTCCCCACCAAGATACACACACACCCTGTTAGGTCAATCAAGTTTTTGTACTTTGCTTCTTTAGCATTTAGCATCCATTGCTCAACAAGTAAGTTTGATATCTCTCATTTAATTCTTCATGTTTAATTTTGGTTTATTTTATGTTTGAGGAATTAAATAGGGGTTTTATTCTTCTTTTGAATTTGGCTTTCAAATGCTCATTTTGGTTGTTTTAATGCTTCAATTGCATGTTTTGGTTGTTCCAAATTGAAATTATATTGCTTGTTTGGTTATATCTAGGTTTAATTTTAATTTTGGCATCCTAATGGTTTAGGTTTTGGCTTGGTTATAGTTGTGTTTACCATATACTTGATAAAATGCAATGACCAATTTAAAATCTTTTGCTTCATCTTTTTAAACAAAACCAATAACTATTAAATTGAAATGCCTTCCCTCACTTTGTACACACTTGATAGCAATTATGTAACATATTGGTTGTGTGAATATGGCATTGGAGCATTTTGGCTTAGTTGCATTTCTTCACTTGGCCACCATGATCATTAAACCTTGTTTTTGCGTTATCTTCATTTTAGAGGCATATTAAATATTTGAATTGGTTGGCAAAATATGTGAAGTTGATTTTCCCTTGGTTTAATTGTTTGAATTGTTCAATCATTTTCATTGGTCTCATGTCTCTTTTTTAGCTTGATCTTCGTTATCCACCTCTGATAGTTGTTCCAGTTATGGTGATGCTTCAATTCAATTTTTTAGGCACTTACTTGTTTTTTTAAAACTTGTGTAGTGAGCTAATATTTTTACTACCTTACTAAAGACAGCAAGATTTTAAAAAGAGAGATAGGGCGTAGCTGAACTTGATTTTAAATATTAATTCAAGGAAGTTTTTTAATCTGCTCATGAATTATTTCAGTCATTTTGTTTTTATTTTAATTTATTTATTTGATTTGTAGTTTGCATGTTAATTGATTAGGTTTAGTTTAAATATCATGTATTGTACATTTAGTTTAGTTAGCTATAGTTTATTCTCGAAAATAAACTGGTTGAACTTTAACTTAGAATGTGCAATGTTCAAAATTTGTATTTAGCATTGAGGCAAGCATATTGCCTAATTGAATCATAGCCAGGTTAGCATTCAACTTGAGTAATATTTGTTAACACTAAGACCAATTTTGAAATAAGAGGAAAAACCAGTCATCAAGTTAGTTGAGCAAGGAATTTTAAGATTCCAGAACCTTACTTCTCACCCTTCGAAGCATAGAAATAACTCAAACAAGCTAAAAAGTGATCTAAGCATATTTTTCTTATATAGCTCTAATTGAGCTCATTTACCTACCCTATATTTATATTTTTCCCTTGTTAGCAATTTCGAGCCTAATGAGGCATGGTAATATGTGCCATAATTATTTTTCTTGTTACAAACATATGTATATCCTATAGCCTAAAAACCTTTATCTCCTTTCTAAGAATTTACCACTCTATGATTGGGAATGATTGTTTTTCATAGGTACTCAAGAGAGTGTAGTTTTAAAGGCAATTGATTAAGATGATTTTTAAGGGGTGTTTTCAAAGTTTGGAATGCAATAGAAATTTTGAAATTGTGGATACACTTTTTTTTAGTAATGCTAAAAATGAAGCTAGCAAAAATTTGTTATTTCTTCTAAAAAAAGAAATAAAAAAAGAAAGAAAAGTTGAATTAATGAGCTAGCAATCTATAGCAAATTTTTAAGTGTAGGGTATTTGCAATAAGAGAGAGAAAAAGGTCATGAACTTCCAATTTTTTTTGAGTTTGTGGAAAATAAGAGAAAATCTTAAGTAACCTTTCTCTGTAGTGCTTTGAAGTTTTGCATTTATATATAATTCAGGTTGATAATTTGGGTAGCACTAGTGTAGGTGCAAGTTGCTATTTTCAAGTGTAGGGTGGTTATTCTTATCTTTGTTAACGTTTAACTTTTCTTTGACCAACCTTTTTCCATGATAACATTACAACCTTAATGAAGTCCTAATGATTCTATCTTGATTATGAGTTATTTAACGGAGATGACCTTTGAATTTTAGTGCTAAAGGATAAGCTTATGGTATTTTTAGAGTTTCAAGTACGAAACCGTTTGTACATTTAGGTGTACGTTAAGTCTAAAACTTGACTATAAGATAGCATCGGTGTTTCGATTTTGAAAATATTTAAACTATTTTGGTCTTACACACACACACATGAAAGCTGACCTATATTTTCTTATTTCAATCTAATTTAGTTGAAATTTTGTTAAGTGCTCTTATTAATTTGTCAAGTGTGATTTTGAAGTACATGATTCTTGATTAAAGTTTGATTATTTTGAGAAGTTGGTTTTTTCAATTTTACTTGAGGGCAAGCAAAGACTAAGTTTAGGGTATTCAAAAACTTAACCGATATTTAGCAAGTGTACTAAATTGGCTAAGTAATATAGGAAAATATATTTAAGAACCTAAGAATATCAAATCCAAGGGAACAGGGATTTCTAAATAAAATATCTAATTGAGTTGAATTAAACTGAGATGTTTTCCAAATTTGAATTGAAAGGAGTCCTAAGCTAAGTAAGAAATTAAATATAAAAATTAACAACTAAATTAAAACAAGATCATCAAAGAAATTAACAAAAATGAAATTAATGCTTAGAAAATTATATCTACAGAAATATAATTGAAAACAAATAAAACAATATTGACCTGAATATCTAGAAAAACCTAACTCAAAACAGGTCTTTTATTCATAATACTATTCTAGATTACTAAGCTCTCTAATTAAGAATAACCTAATAACTAGCATCAGCTCGGGTTCATAAATTCCTAAATCTCAGATGAATCTCCTCTTGAAAAACCCATTTAAAAATCCATCTATTCCCTAACACACTTAAACTAAATATAGTCCACACATAGGAATCAAAATCTCTTTTTGGAATATAAAGATAACTAGATGGAGAAAATAAAAGAACAAGGCATAAACACATACAATTAACATTTGAATTTAATAATTAACCGTCTTTTGATACATTAAAATTCAAAATCAAATAGCAATATAAGTGTTGAATTAATCACAAGGAAAATAGAAGAAAACATGCAAATATTTATTAAACTCAAAATTACAACACAATTATTGATTCAAGAATTTCTAAGCAAGAATAACTACTCAAACATCATGAATGTAATATTAAGATACAAATATGAAGTTAGGAATAACCTTTGATGAAGATAAAATATAACTTGAAGCTCCTTCTTCTTCAACCTTGAATTACAAAAGTAAACTAAACTATAAAAGAAAATAAAACCTTAAAACTTTCTCTCAAAAAAACTCTAAAAACTCTCTCTAAATCATCCTCCCATTGTCCCTTTTATATCAATACTTAACTACCCCAAAATAGGAGAGATTCTGTTGCATTAAAACTTTCTAAAATAGAGAAACTCCAATGAAAGAACTTAACTGGGATTTATCACCTCGGTAGAGGGGAATTTCTCCTCCACCAAAGTGATTTAACCTTTGAAAAAAATTTGCCTTGCCTCGATAGAGGGGAATTTTTCCTCCACTGAGATGTTTGCTCCTCCACTGAAGTGATCTTATCTATTTCAATCATGTCTTCCTCGATAGAGGTGATTTTTACCTCCACTAAGGTGATTGCTTTTGGATTAAAATGCCATTCTTTCTTTTTCTAAGGACCTCGGTTGAGGTGATTTCTTTTTTCTTTAATTAAACACCTACAAAACATCAAAATTCAATTAAACCCATATAAATCAATGACTTATGAAATTAAATACTAAATTAACACTAAAACAATTCCTAAACACATTAAAAATATACTAATAAATATCATCATAATTCAAACCTATTAGAAAGTCAGTTTGTAAACTTTTAGATTCAATGACATTGGACTAGAATGATTGATAGATGTGCAATTGTTCCATAGAGATATTATGATCCAAATGTCATGCAAATTCCAGTACACATGTCATGGCCTTTTCATGAAATACAAGCTCCTAAAAATAATGCACGATGCAAATTCATGGCTAAAATTTTTCATCCTTTGAATTTGGGTCTACAAGTTATACTCAAGCTAATTTGGATGGTTCAAACAATAGCAATCCAGGGATGCCCATGTCTTTTAATTTACAATGGACACCTTATGCATACACAATACCTACATTTAATACCAAGTTTGCATCATCTAAGGGTGTGTATCAACATGATTTATTCCAAAGTATATTTGGTACATATCAAGATTTAAATCAACAAGGAAATTATGGACAACCACCATTATTTTTCGATTTTTACAATGATGTAATTAATGGTGATGCAAGATCAAGTGAGGTATGGTTAGGCCAAATTTGTTTAGGCGATGCCAGATCAATGAATGACACTAAGTCAAGTGGTGAAGGAATGAGTGTTGCACAAGTTGATGAACAACAACAAAAGTATCCTGATCAATATAGAAGGCCAACTAGATGTGGCATAAGATCACATATATTTCATTAGGTACCATTAGAATTATATGGCATGTATATTACATTATGTTTTTAAGAACTATAATTTAGATTCAATATATTCGAAAAAATATAAATTACCATTAAAAAATTATATCATATAAAATTGTAACATTAAATTGGCAAAAAGTAATAACAAAAGTAATAAATATTAAAAACATATTAACATAGACATGTATACATGAAAAATTTTAATTGGTAACTAATATTAAATATATTACAACTAATTTGTAAATTACAAGTATGTGAAACTACCAAATTCATGGATAGCTTGATGTATACTATAATGGCCCGATCAAGTTTGGGCATGTCTTTTTGTTATAGCCCTTATTTCAACAAAGTGTACATCAGTTAGGCCTGTTGCAATCTCCTCTATCCATTTTATTTCAATATCTAGATGTTCGTGACCAACCCTTTTTCCTTATGAGCTCTAGATTTGGAACTAAAGTTAGTCTAACATATGGCTCCCAATAATCACTATGTGCAAGTGGTTGGAAAAAAGACTTATAACAGCTTAAGGCCTCAGAGAGTTTACAGTACTTGTCGATGTATGTTCATATGTCAACACATACATGCGTACATTTATAATGACGGCAATCCAAATTAACAGCTTGCTTGTTATTGCCTTTTCAGTTGCTTTTCTTATTTTTCATCCTTATCGTGAACAGTCTTGTACATCGATCAAAACTTTTAACTTTATGGCTATTAGCTTTTTTAGCATGTTTTTCAATCTCTTCTATACATTTTTGAGTGCAAGTATTACATGCTACTATCTGAGCTCGATACATGCACCTTCTATTGTCAAAAAATTTAACCAATCATGCAAATATGTTCTTAACTACACTAAAAATAAGTATCATCCTTGCATCTTTTAAAGCACTATTCACACTCTTAGCAATGTTCATTGTAGCATTGCCATATCTATGGCCATTATCACACAACAATGTCCATTTTTTCAAAGAGTTTTGCATTACCCAATTGTATAGTCAACATCAAGTTCCTTTATCTTCTCCATTCATTTTGTAAACTTTTAGAGATGAAAATTATTTCTTGTTAATTAGGGTTAACAAATACTAGTAAAGTTTTGAACATTCAACATATAAACCAATATACAATTAATATAAAAATATAATTATAAGTTACAAACCGGCCTTATATAATATGTCTTTGATTTTGAAATTTCTATATGTGGTATTGTAGTTGCTGATAAAGTGACACAGGCAGTAACAATGGTAAGCTAATTTCTCCTTCCAACCACTGTTATCATCACAAAATAATGTTATAATACCCACATACCGATCAAAAATAATAGTATACCTAATTGCTTAGTGACATACAGCTTGATGCATATCATGAACCAACCCCAACTTGATTTATTCTCACCTTTACCCACAGTAAATGCTACCAAGTATAAGTAATTATTATTTTCAATATCATTTGCAATCAAAATAGTTTGATGAAACTTACCAGTCATCAATGTCCTATCAATTAGCAATATCGGATTGCAGTGTTGTAATCCATCTAAATATGGCTTAAAACCCCAAAAAAACCTTCTGAATCGCATACAATTTGGTTGTAAATTGTTGTTAACAACAAATTTGTAGCAAAATCATGGATTGTATATCTTCATAGCTTTCAAATAACCTAGTAACTTTCCATATAAAGCCTCATAGTTGCCAAATATCTTCTCCAATGCCTTAGTCTGTGCATACCAAGCCTTATTTTATGATACATCATAGTTGAAATAGCTCCTGATGTTAGCCATTATAACAATAACTTTGAGATCAGAAGTAGCATTAATCATTTCTAAGATGCAATCACAAATTATTTGTGTTTAATTATCTATAGTGTTGGGATACCATTGATGCGGTACAGTTGTGGAATTCCTTATATACATTGATAATCCAATAAAGAGATATACTTTTTTTCATAGTTTTTAGTCCCCATGGACAACCTGTATCTTCAACTCGCGAGCAACACACCACCCAATATGAGGGCTTCAATTCAAAAACTTTATATGAAATATTATTCTGAATTGAAAATTTCTTTACACGTGTCTTTACCTCATTCTTTGATGTGAATGCCAAGCCTTTGCATAACTTTGAAACACCATCCCATCTTAGCATTGGTGAATCATTAGACCTGTTAATCTCAGCTTTTACAAAATTAACATTTGTGTTGTGTAATGATGAAAAGTAAAATTGTGAAACATTAGAATGTCCACTAACATGATCTTGGAGATCGTACATGTTCAAATTCCAAAGGCTTTCTATTACATGGATTGAACTACTTGGAATAAAGCAATCGTCTTTACTAATAGCAGTTTTCTCACCAGTATCATTCAAGTCGTCACCAATACCATTCAAGTCTATCTCTTCATCTTCCTTATCTAAATCAAACTTTGAAGAAATATACACATTATTGGGAACATTATCATCATCTCTTAAAGTACCATTAGGTGCACCATTTGAACATCCAAAGCTAGAACATGAGGCAAAATTCATTTCATTTTGTCCGTTAAACTCTCTAATAGGACTTGCTTCTATAGTTTTCAAATTATTAACACCTTCACATTATGGTACAGCCTCAAATTGTGTACCAAAATTTATCTGACTTCCTCTTGCAAAACACGAATTGTCATCAAATACATTTCTTTCGTTAACGATCAGTATAGAATCTCTATCTATATCTTCATCCAATTAACATTATTCAACGTATTTTGTTCATCTCCAATTAAAATTTTTTTAGTATCAACAATTATCTTCGCAATGATATATCCAGAAAATGTATCAAAATTTTCATAAATATGATCAATATCATCTGGAAAATTGACTCCTGATTGTAAATAGGACACTTATATATCACTCTACTAACCCTCACATCCTCAGTTACATTTAATTTAACATATATCTTATGAACAAGTTATGCAAATGTCAGTTTGCTCCTAACCTTCAATCTCATCAATTTTGCTGAGGGATTTGATGTATCGTACTAGTAACCATCTATGCTCCATATTGATTTTCCTCCAATATGAATTATAAACATTGTTGGAATCGATATATTTTAATTCCTACATTATATTTGAATATTTTATAATTCCTACATTATATTTACATGTTTTATAATTAATGCATCAATTTACTACTTTTGTCATAAAAATTATCCATAAAATTTAAACTCATACATAAATTTCTTACACATTAGAACACACATTAAAAAACGAATGTTTAAACCAATCCTAATTTATGGATTTTATCATTTTATGCAACTATTTTTTTAAATATATATTCTTTTTACAAAAAAAATTAAAAATATTTTTTTTACTAATTGATCCTCTAATCCTCCAAATTAAAATTTTAATTCACTTCTTAACTTTTGCAAGTTTTTTTTTTCATAATTACAATACTTTTTTTAAAATAACATAATAGTATATACTTATGGACTACATATACATATCTTCATAAATATTTTAACTTCCTGTACTAACTACTCTTTTAATCTTTTAAATTTATATTTTTATTCACTTCTAAATTTTAATTTTAATTCACTTGTGAAAGCTATATATAATAAATTTATATCAATTTACTTTTATATATTCCTAAATATCAGAACATGACAAAAGAAAAGTTAAATAATATAACTACATTCGGACAACTAATTGTTCTACAAATCTTGACTATTATAATTTATCTGAATAAATTATATAATAATATGTACAAATTAATTATCTTGCAAACTTAACAGCACGTACAATTTATAATATATTTACATAATATTACCCTTTTTTTTAACCTTCAACATAAAATTGTCTACAATAATTTCAATAAAATTTCTTCTAACTAGTAAAATCAAAAAGTGAATATAAGATGAAAATGTTGCAAGTGAAAGAATGAAAATAAGAAAAATGAAGAAAAACGAAATGAAAATTAAAATTTATTGTGGCACCAAAACCCTAAATAATTTCTTAAATCCCCCAAATCTAAAAAAAAAAAATTATCCAACAAAAACATTGCTCTCTGCCTTTCCTTTTCTTTTCCTCCTCTCCCTTCTCATATTGCTTGATCCTATTCAGTAATCTCCCTATCATTTTTTGCCTGATCAAGAAATTCTTCATCAACTCATCTAAAGTATCCATAACCTCCTCCTTCCAATCAAAAATCTCAATGCCTCAATTCAATATTCATCACAGTACAATCAAATTTAAAAACAAAGCAATCTCATTACTAACCTTTCTAAGCCTGCATGTAATAAACTTTCTTCTAGGATTCGGTTGCCTCAATTCAATATTCATCACAGTACAATCAACACAACAACAAAGTTGCACTTGTTGATTCATAGTGTCAACTAATACAGGCACTAGAGAATTACGAGAAGAAGAACAATCAAAAGAACAGAGAATAAAATATTTGGATAAATTGGAATGTTTCCGGATGGGTTTATCCATAAAAAAAAATTTAAAAATATGTATACTTATTTGTAAATTCTTTAATTTCAAAATAAATCAATTATTTCTTTCAATTTTCGGACGAATAGTAAATTGATTTAGGCATAAGTTAAGCATTCGAGCACCGAATTTCCTTGCCCAAAACTATGGTCCTTGTAACTATATTAGAGTTTATGAATTCTTTTTAAAAACAATGAAACGAATAAATTAATTAATAAAAATCTGTCGTGAGTTTGTGATTATAAGAGTCAAATTTGAAAGCAAAACTATTGGGATTTGGGAGAAAAGCAAGTGACTTGGAATTGGAAATTATTTATCTCTTTTTTTTCTAGAAACCTATCTTTTCATTTGTTATAAACAGAAATTAATGTCTCCTCGAACAAATGCGTTTAAATAACAAAATAAACCATCCCCAACAGATTGTCCTTGGTTCCCACTTTCTTTATTATTTTTATTATCAAATTCCAATGGCATTGCATATAAAACGTTATAATGTTTTGATTTGTTTCATAATACACCCGTGTGCTTCACTCGGCTTTTGTCAAACCTACAAAAACTATTAATTATTTCCCTCTTTTGCTGTTGTATTTTCTGCAATTTTTCCTGTTCTAACTCTTAATTTCTTCTTCTTCTTCTTTGGTATTTTTCGGTATTTCACTCTTGGAATGTCTTATTAGATTCTTAGAAGCACAAAGCAGTGGCAATGATGATTAGTGCAGGAGTTGCAACAGGATTGCACATTCTCATTTGTTGGGCTCATGTTTTTAGATCTCAACTTCGAATGACTGGAGCTGCCCTAGCAATTTCAATCTCCAACTGGATCTTTGCAATGATGTTAATGGCTTAAATTTTGTTCTCTACATCCTTTCCAAAGAGGCATTATATGAAATTCCCAATTTCTTAAAGCTAGCCATTCCAGCAACTATAATGCTCAGGTAAGCCATTTTTATGTTCTCATTTCAACTTTAGCATTCTAAAATCTGAGTGGGCATGAAAAATCGTGTTTGATAAATATTGTGGGCTCACCAGGGCTTCAAAATAATTAAGCCATCCTAAAGTTAGTAACATCACAATTACAAGCCATTTTTAGTTCTTGATGTGGCATTCTCTACAAGCAACCTTTCATGCTTTTTAAGGCTTAATTTTCCTAAGTTGTGGTTCTATTCTGGTTCGCTCAAGAGTATCAAATGACCTGGGAGCTGGGCAAGGATGATCAGCACGGCTAGCAGCATATGTTGCAGTTTTAATGGTGGTGGCAGAAGGTATTGCTGCAGTTACCCTAATTGTATCAGGCAGAATGGTCTGGGGCTACATATTTAGCAATGAAAAGGTGGTGGTGAAATACGTAGCAGAAATGTTGCCACTGGTTGCAATGTCCCACCTCATCAATGGTATTCAATATTAACCCACAAACTTTAATTATATTTCAAATCAGGAATTCCATTCTTTTAGTTTTGAATGGAATTTGTTTTATTGAGTTTCTAATTTGAAATATAACTAAAAATTGGTTGTTAAACTGTAAGATTGTTTAATTTGAAAATTAAGTAGAAAAGTAAGTAAAAAGTTAGGAGTTATTTTCTAATTAAAATAATCTAAAAATTACAAAATGTTATTAAAAAATCGGATATTATTTTTCGTAAGTATATAAAATATAAATACAATTACAATTGCAGGAACCTGTAGAGGATGTGGGTGGCAGAAAGTTGAGGCAGGTCTTAATTTTGGAGCTTATTGTCTTATTGGGCTTCCTATTGCTATAGCATTAGCTTCAGGTCTCATTGCCATTAAATGCCAATCATTATATTAAAAAAAATTTAATTGTTTTTTTAATGATATGAATTATTGTTAACAGGGCTTATGGATTGAATTTCATTTACTGGAGCAACACTTTTGCAAGCAATTTCCCTTTCAATCATTACTTTATGCACTGATTGGTTGTAACAAGTACAATATTTTTTGGAAAAACGCATTATGTAATTTTTGAACTTACATTTTTCTATTTTAAAAAAGTTAATATTGAATTTTTGTATTTTTCGTATTATTTATAATAAGTTCAATTTTAATGAAATTGATAAAATTGAAATGCCCGATTTGTTAATCTTGTATGAAATTAATTTAAAATAATTGTAAAATCTTCCAAAATATTAAAAAATATATATTCACATTTATTTTCGACCTTCAAAATATTATAAATTTATATTTTAAAGGCTCCCATAGTCATTTTAAATTGATCTGGTATAAGATTAACATATTGTATATTTTAACTATGTCAATTTTATTTAAATTAAATCTAACGTGATTGATTTTAAAAAGTAAAGAAATCTAATGTAAACTTTTAAAATATAGAAATTTAATATAGAAAATATTAAAAGTTCCCGAATCCCATGTGTTTTCCTTTTTTTTTCTTTTTTTGTGATAATATTAAGTACTATTGTGAATCATTTTGTGCTTTATTGAAAGTTTCATATTTAATGCCGTTTCTTTTGCAGGCAAGGAAAGCTAAAAACAAAGTGCAAAGTTTAATTGTTTTGAAAGGTGATAAACGGGTGTGCAAAGAGTCGGTTTGGTCGGTTTTGAACTAAATTTAAAAAATCGAAAACTGAAATTTTCAAAGTAAAAAATCGAACAAAAAATTAAAATATTTATAACCAAAACTGAATAGACCGAATTAATTTCGGTCAGTTCGATTTGGTTATAGGTCACTATGAGCTTTTTTTAATTGAATTTTTAACTTAAATGGATCCATAAATTAAATTAGTTTATATTCAACAAAATAAAATCATTTAAAATAACTAAAATTAAAATAATGCATATAAATTTTTGTATTATATCCGTAATAAAAACAAATCAAAATTATATTTTAAAATAACTAAAATTAAATTAATGTATATAAATTTATCATATTATGTATATAACAAATACTAATCAAAATCATATTAAAAAATATATTGTTATAATAATATCTAAAAATACATCTAAAATCCTTCAATAAAAAATTATTGTAAAATAAAAATATAATATAATTTATATTTATATAATAAATTCTAATCAAAATTATATTTTTTAAAATAATAAATTAAAATAATGCATATAAGTTTAATAAATACTAATCAAAATTATATTAAAAAATATATTGTTATGATAATATTTAAAAATAAATTCAAAGTCCTCCAATAAAAAAATCATATAAAATAGAAATATAATATAATTTTCAAATATAAAATAAGTCAAAAATGAAAAAAAAAAATTAAAATAGGAAAAAAAGCTGCTAAAACAACTAATCCCTATTAGGATTTGAACCTGAGACATCACAGTAATAATAAAAATTCTACATCATTCATCCAAACTATTTAATTGCACATTTAATACTATAATATAAATATATTTGTAAATTTCTATCGGTTTGGCTCTTTCGATTTTTCAATTATAAAAACCGAAACGATTAAACCAAAGTTTTATTTGGATTCAAAACCGAACAAACTAAAAAAGCAAATCAAATAGATCAAAATTTATTCGGTTCGATTTAATTTTGAGTTCCGATTTGATTCTACACAGCACTAGTGATAATTCATTGTCATAAAAGCAATACTAATTATACTCTCACAATTATTTTTTTGCTCGGGTACATTTTTGGTGCAAGAAGCTAAAAGCCATTTCTTGAAAGATCTTTTATACCTGACGACCCATCAGTTTCAAGTAGCAGAAAAAGTTCAGAATAAAATCCAACGCAGAATATAACGAGATAACATAAAGAGGTAATTGTGGAATGAAAGTAGTCCCATAGCAAGATTTATGGCTTAGGCATATCAATCAAACAAATTTATCGATTTGAAGCACTGAAAAGAAAGAAAAACAACCAAACCAGCCTTCAAACAAAGGAAAAGTAAATGGAGAAATTACATTGCTAGAGAAAAATTGGTTAACAATACACATCCAAATCGTGTCAGGTTATGGTTATTAGCAGAAACTTAATGCAAAAGCATCAATAAATGAAGCTCGCCAAAAACAATTTTAATCATTCACCATTCACTATAAATAGTAGTCAGAGACTCAAATCTAACCATAACAAAATTCTATAAAACATCATCATAATAATGATGATTATGATGATACAAAAACCCATTGAACAATGAGCTAGAAACCCATTGATGGTGATGACATGATATGGGAAAACACTGATCAACATCACCAGACAGGCCATCAACCAATAAAAAGTATAAAAGCTATGCAAAAATTTCCCTATGGGTTATCTATTACTTTCAGTCTCCTACTGGCATCAAGATCTTGTTGTCTCGGCTTTAACTCAGAAATTTCTTAGTTTAGTTCTGGGCTTTAGAACCCTCTTGGGGCAAAAAACTAATGAGGTTAAACCTACATTGAAATGTCAACTATTGATTTTTCCGTTGGTTGACACCGAAATTTTCTTCAGGCTGCCGTTGCCACAGATAATTTGCAGCTTCTATCCACCGTGGATGGACCAAAAACTTATTATTCTTCAGAGCCCATCGAGATTTTTCTGTCCCAGCTTCTGTCGAGACTACATGTGTCACTGATGAGTCAAGTTCCATCGAGCATAAGGCTCCCAGCTGCTCTGCCAATTTCCAGAGATGGTGGTTATCAGCTTGGAATTGGGTAGGGAAGACACGGCTAAAGACAATTTTGCATCCCTTCAGTACATCCTTACGAACAGTTTTTAGAACCTGAAGAGCAAAATAGAAAATAAATTCAGTATCTCAACCCTTTTTCATACAAATACGAGCAGAAACAGTTATCCATGAGCTAAATCTGCAACTAAAGATATAACAGTTATAAGCAACAACCTGTGGCTTATTCAGCACATGCAAACATCAAAATCTAAGATCATATACAGGACAAACAATAATCTAATTCTAGTAAACAGAGGAGGGGGAAGTAAAGACAGAGAACTGTGGAAAACAGAATTTTGCATGGGGGGCAGGAATTCAACATAATCCTCAAGGAACAGTAATTCAGTTGGCAGCATTCTTGTCTTCTACTAATTTTATAATCATCCTGCTACTGAAGTTGGAAATTTAAATGCCTATGCATGTGTATGCACAGCACATATGCACATGCCCTCCTCAAACTGGGAAGCAGAACAGAATAACAAAGATAATACACTTGGACTGTCAGGAATTTTCCTTACCTGCCTCACATCTCTGCAATCTAGACTGTCCACTAGTTCCTGCAAGAAACTACAGTATCAGAATCAAGCATCCAAAACTGGTTATAGAAGGAAAGAGATTGGAAAAGCAGGCATACATCAAAAAACATATGGTGAATCTTCCTCAAAACTTTAAGAACAGATGCTAGTGCTCCATCAGAGTCACTCTCATCACTCTTCAGCTCCGAAAGAGATTTACAGTTGAAGCCAAATTGGTGACAACTTGAAGCAAAAAAATGGTATCTTTCCATCAATATCAGGTTATCTTTATGCTTATTCCACGCCTTGGGGAAGAAAAGAAAATTATAAGCACAAAAATCAACAGTGTCCAAAAATTTTCATACAAAATAGGTAAGAAAATGTGATAAAAACAAAAGCCAGCTAAATGAACGACGCACAAAATACCACAAAATTAAAGTCAAAAGAAAGAATTTTTTATTTCTGCAATCTATCTCTACTTTCTAAAGTCATTCAGCTTCCCAGTTCTAGCTGTTACTGTACCATTTAGGTTGGCCAAGGATCCCAATAACACCATTTTCATTAGGCAAATTTAAAACTGAAGATGTCAAGGCCACTCACCAAAGCAGAGTTCTTATCAGATTTATTCAGGATTCTACATTAAATTAGGCATCATTAGGGCTTTAAAAGCCACTATCAAAAAACTTCTTTGAGCATTGTGAAAGAGTAAGCAGACAGAAACAATGTATAATAAGTACACTAAAGGGTAAGAAAAAAACAGCTACTGTGATGTAGTTTACAAGTCTCTCAGAAATCAGTCAAGAGACTCTGAACCAAGCCCATCTTGGACCTCTTCAAAACTATTAGCTTTCAAGTCATGAACTTTACATTTTTGTTGGGTTCTTTAGGATTTTCATATTTTTATAGGGTTACAAGTAATTATTCTGCTTTGTCTTTACATAAGTTAGCAGTCTCTGCATGCACACTTAGTTTTGGTTGAGTAAATTTTTTTAGATGCGGGAACATGCATTTTGCTCCATTTTGATATTGAAGAGAAACAAAACTTTCCCAAGCACATTTCAAAAGCACAAACGAATTTGGACCGTCTACATCAATTCAGCTTGAGTAAATGTTTTTGATCCGTTGGTGTAATAACATCACTTTGGAAATCATAAACTAAGTAAATGTAAGGATTAATTTAAGGCCTATCCACTCACATTCTCAGTGTCGTCAAGAATCAAAACAGCACTTTCTTGCCCGAGCAGAATATCAAGACCTTTTTGATGTCTCTGAGTTCCATCATCACGTGAAATGACTCTAGCATTAAAGTACTCTGTTGCAGGGTCTAGCAATTTTGCCATTTCCAGTGCGTATAACCTATCACCCATTGTGTATATATACATCTCAAACATTTGGCTTGCTTCTCTCAGAAATGTGCGTACAAAGGGTCGTAATTTTGTCATCATCTGCATGAATTCCAATATGAAGAGGCTGCCATTGGCAACATCTATCCATTTCACACAAATATAAAGTCAATAGGAAGGCAGTGAATGGACAGTCACATATCAACAAAACTGATCAAAAATAAAGATCACAAAAATGTGAGCGAGGATCCCGAAAATAACTATCCCATCTTCAGGAAGCACGAAAAATAAAATAAGATGCAAACTAGCTAGAAGTATCAAGACAACCCTCTATTTAGTTCTTAGTATTTGGTGGAAAACAATTGGTTAGAAGGCAATATCTTAAACCTATTATGCAGACTATAGGGCACGCAAGGGAGTTTACATGCACTGGTACTAATTTACAAAATAGCTTCATAGCATATAACATACTAAGTAGAGGGGAGAAGCACAATTATGGTATTCATTAATAGAAGATTCACTTCTTGATAGAAGCGCTCATGGAAGAGCAAGAACAGACTACTATCAAGTTTTATCAAGTTCAATCATATGCCAAAGCGAATGCATTGTGGTATTTAACCACCACAATAATCTTTCAGTTCAACCGCCAGAAAGAAGAGAAGAAAGAAGGAGGGAGACATTGTGCAATTCTTAGCATATTGATTTAAGGTTGAACTCTAAAAGCATTTTTGCAAAGGCATCTTCGCTTTGAACCCATCCCTCTCCTTGACACTATTCTTAATACGATCATCTAATTTCTCTTCATATTTATTTTTCAAATTAAATTCTGATTTTTTTCTCTCTCCCATTATTCCTCATTCAGTTAAAAACAATGACATATTCCTACGACCTCCCTTTCAAAAACAACTTTATTGACAATTACTCATTTCGCACTAACATTCATATCTTGGGACACTGATCAGTTTCAATATTTTAGTTTTGGAATAGGATTTTAATAGAGAAGGATAAAATCATTTCAGTCAAAAAAGAAACGCTAATTTCACCACAAGTAATTCAATGTTGAGCATGAAAGCCAGATGGATTCGTGTTTGGTTCAAACAAGGATAATGGTAATTTTGCATTCATTGGAAAGATAATCCACTTCCATCAATTGATTTAATAAATTGTTGACATAGAGATGTCAATAAGGAAAAGAGGATAGGATCATTTCAGTCAAAAAAGAACTGCTAATTACACCACAAGTAATTCAATGTGGAGCATGAAAGCTACATGGATTCATATTTGGTTCAGAAAAGGATAATGGAAATTTTGCATTCAATGGAGAGATAGCCCACTTTCATCAAGTGATTTAATAGATTGTTGGAATAGGGATTTTAATAGAGAAGAGGGGATAGGACCATTTCAGTCAAAAAAGAAACACAAATTTCACCATAGATAATTAAATGTTGAGCATAAGAGCCACATGGATTCATATTTAGTTCAGATAAGGATAATGGAAATTTTGCATTCAATGGAAAGATAATCCACTTCAATCAAGTGATTTAATAGATTGTTTAAAACAAAGCACATTGGATACTATTCACAATTCAGAAGAACTACCCAAAGGGGCCATTATACAGCTTAAAAAAGCATGCCTACAGGAAGAAGAAGAATTAGAAATTTAAAAAAAAAAACTGAATTTGATTAGTTAAATTCGTAAGGTTTTGGAACAATTAGGGATTACAAGCATAAAACAACTCGAAGGCACTTCCAAGGTCAGAAGCTAAGGAATGCAAAACCACATCATACTTTTCAGCAAGTCTATTTAACAATAAAATATTTAGATGCATTCTTACAAGTTTTCATTCAATACATAAGTGTCAGGTTTATTTGCAAAGGTTAAAGTTGCAAGGAAGAAAGAAAAAACTAACAGCAGCATTCAACTAACTAGAGTAGAACTAATGGCAATCACAATAATGACAAAGCCCTTTCCAAGAAAACCTGGCAATTCCCCTGCCCAAGCAGAATCACACAATCATGCTCAAAAACATACCTTGCAGAGAATCTATTTGGCTCTTTAGATATTTCTCTTCTGAAGTCAAGTGCATAAGCTGAGTAGAATTAAGCAGGGTGTGGTCTAAATCAAGAACCAAATAAATCTTTCTATTACGTAACAAGTTCTTAATATCTGTGTTACGTAACCGCATAATTTCATCATTGCCAAGCCTCAGCCCCTGCAAGCACAGTTATTCTTCATGCATTACTATTGAGAAAACCAAAGGATGTTGATTTACTTTGGATGTAAGGACATGAATATGCCGATAAATTATCAATGTATCAACTTTCTAACTGAACTTTTGTCCCTTTCTATATAAGGAGAAAACCTGTTGATGACAAATCAGAGCTATGATGAAGTAAATAATGAAACAAACAGGTGGAGAGAACAAAATTATATTCAAATTCAAATATATAATATATTCACTGAATGATTGCATACCTTATGTATATATCGAAATGTCACACCAGTTTCCTCAACCAACCTTTGCCCACAAAGTATGCACATGTCCCCAAACGATCCTGGATGTGTGCATGCAACCTTACTGGAGGATGCTACTACAGAAAAAGAGAACACAAGCAATAAAAAAATTATAAAAAAAGGAAAAAAAAGTGCGGAAATATAGTAAGTACAGTTGATTCACAAACATGGGGATGAAAATTGATTCACAAACATTTTATGCCAAAGCTTAAAATAACAGTGAAAAAATATGCATACAAACAAACACTTAACAACACAAGCCAGCCCCAATACAACAATCAGTTCAAGTTTGATGACCTCAAATCCACTATCAGAACATACCATATTAATCAGACAAAAAATTCAGGAACCAGCTAATAACTAATGCTTGAGCACAGAAGTCCAAACCACCTGGAAAGCTTATCAACTTTATTCAAATTGTTGTTGACATATTTCCATTTCATTCCTTTAGTGTTCATAAAAATAAGGAATCCCATGATAAATCAAATATCAAAAAGTAAAATATATAAACTGAACTAGGTAATTAAGAGTTTAAGAATCAAATCAAGATATGCCATTTAATAATTATAAGGTGACATTTCAAAATCTTTACCTAAGCTCTGCTCTAAGAATTCATCAGAAGTTGATCCTTTAGGGTCCTCAGTGTTTTTCACTGTCTCCACTCTAGCCCGTTTTGTCCTGCAAATTCATTCATAGAACCAAGTTCGTTCTGGTAACTACAAAAATGGTCAAGTGAATGAAATAGCACCACTTAAATAAAGATTAAACAAAACCAGCTTAAGTGTCCCCATGCCTCATAAATATTAAAAAGCTAGTAATTCCTCAGGCATCATAATCTCAGCTAAGCCACACACACACACACACGCACACGCACGCACACACACACACGCACGCACAGACACAGACACAGACACAAACACAGACACAGACACACAGACACAGACACAGACACACAGACAGAGAGACAGACAGAGACGCACACGCAAAGACACAGACGCACACACAGACAAACAGACACAGACAGACACAGACACAGACACAGAGACACGCACACGCACAGACACACAGACACAGAGACACGCACACGCACGCGCACACACGCACACAGATGCAGATGCAGACACAGACACAGACACAGAGGCACGCGCACGCGCACACACACACACACATTTTGTGCCCAGGGATAAAGTAATTCAGTAGATACAGTTAGCACTACCTGAAATAAGATGATACATGGAAAATAGCTCACAAAATGATTGCTTACACAACAAATCAAAAATGAATAAGCACTTCCATGTCCGTCAAAAACTAATAATTCAAAAACACCAGATAGTGAAATCGATTATTGCCATTTGAAATTCTGTACATTAGACCTCTCCAGCAACCAAACATGTATTTATAAATTATGTATACTTACTAAACAGCATTTAAATGTTTACACTGATGCAATCTTGCTCGACAAGTGATAAAAGGAAAGTGAAAGAAACCTGCTTTTAATGTCAGAACAATCCTCATCTTCTACCTGGGCTGATGGTTCGCATGAATCAGAATCAAGCTCACCCTTAGTTGCTTCTTCATTCGGTGAAGAGTCCGAAGATTTAGCATCTAACTTAGCATCGAGATATGCTGCAAAATCATCGCTGCTAGATGAATTCACTGGCGAATCAGTGACAAGACTCATCTGAAATATCATCCGTGCAGTAATTAAACATGTTATCCTTCAATAATTAAAAAAAATGCAAACTATTAAGTCTTCAAGTTAGAAAACAAATTAAACGCGATATCAAAACTAAATAAAATCAAACAAAAAGAACCAACTAGTGGATAAATCAGGAAAAGAGGTGAGACTATTGTTAACTGACTACCTTCAAATTTTAAATGCTCGTTAATCGCAGAGAACATGCTAGGGATTCTGATGTCGATCAAGATTCAGGATTACTTTTTCCGATTGGGTTTAAAAGATGGACAAAGTTGAAATTCTAGACATGGTGTGGGTTATCTTGGAACTCAAATTTATTACAACGGGTTGCTTTAAAAAAAAAAAAAAAATTGCCGTTTATATATTATCCATCAGTCACCGCCTTCTCAAGACATAGGGGTAGGGTGAGTGCACTCAAACAAAAATGACAACGAGTTTACCAAAATCTACTTTTTATTGTATTTGCTTGTAGTCTAAACCCTTTTCTGCAAAAAGGACCGATCCAGTGTTGCAGAAACGATCTTATGTGGAAACTTTACCAATATTTAGAAAAAATATCATAGGAACTAATAGCCTAATCTCTCTTCTTTTTTCTATAGCAGTTCAGCTGTCTTCCAAATTGTTTGTTCCATTAATCATATTTACCTAGTTTCCTTAAAGATACAGAGGGTCTCACTTCTTGCAGTGCCAATTTGAAGTCCAGGATATTACTAAAATGTTAGTTTGCAAATAGATGGCCAAACTTTTGAAACTTTCTTGCTTTTCTTTTCGAAATCAAAGGGTGCTTTATTTCTTATATGTGGACTTTTAGCTGTCATCCACGTCCAGAAATGAGAATTTATGATTTAATGTTGGGGTTTCTACTAAAATGTAAATAAGGGAAAATGATACAAACAAATGTAAAGCTTGAAATGAGTTTCGCATACCTGCAATAAAGTTAACTTTTAAATGCATAAAACTCAATGTCAAGATTAAAGTTAGTTTTAAATGCATGCAACCGATAACAAAAATCCAGAAAAAAAAAATAAAAAAAAAACTCTAAATTAAAGCCTAGCCTGTTGAGAAAAAAACGAAATTAGTACCTCTATCAGTGGTGAACGGCGAACGGCAGCTAACGAACGCCGATCATGGTTTGCGGGGGGAGCAGTATTTCCAATTTGTGAGCAGGTATTTAGGGATTTTGATTTAGGACTTTGGGTATAGAGAGAGCTAAGATGGAAAAGGGATTTTAGGGGTTTTGTTTTAGGATTTTTCTTTAATTGCATTGAGATATAGAGATGAAAGAGAGAGGGGATTTTTTTTTTCTTTGGAAATCGAGACTGACCAAATAAGGAAGTTAAAAGCAGGTTAAGAATATAAAATTAAGGGTATGTTTTTCTGCTTTTTTATTTTTGAAAAATTAAAATATTTATTTTCTGTAAAAAAATAAAAAATATATTTATTTATTAAAATATAAAAAATTATTTTAAAAAAAATAAAAATGAGAAAATATATTCATTTAATAAAAATAAAAATATTTTCTAAATTAAAAAATTAAATTATATATTATTAAAAAAAGTTATACTCTAATTTTTAAAATTGAAACAATATATATATGATTAAATTAAAAATGTATTAAAATAATATTATTTAAATTAATTTTTATAAATTAAAAAATATTGTTTAAAATAATAATAATAATATACAAAAAAATGCAATTAATTTTTAATTTCTATTATTATTATAATCGTTTCATAATTGATAGTCTTTCTAATTATTTCTATTTACATTTATTAGGATAAATCAATATTAATAATTTTCTATTATACTCCAACAGTAACTTTTATGCATTGTTAAATTTGCTCTGTGGTATAATATAAATAGTTGATGTGTTCTATCTTCAATCCTAATAAAGTTATATAATGTGCAACATACAATGGATAAGGGTGAGAAAAAAAATCGAAAATATGATTAATTATAAAATTAATTTGAAATTAAATCGATTTTTTTGATTAACGATCCAATGAATTGGGTTGTAATTTTTTATTTTTATATTTTCAATTTTTTATTACGGTTTCGATTTTTGGATACTGGTTAACCGTTAATACACGATTTTAACAATTAATCAATTCATATATATATATATATATATATATATATATATATATATATATATATATATATATATATATATATATATATATATATATATATAATTTTTATTTTATACTTTAAAATTTTTTTTCTATTTTCTCTAAAATTTACATAAAATAATACTTTAAAATATATTTAAATTATATTTTTTATTTTTATACCTTAATTTTTTATATTTTCCTATCAAATTTATATAATATTGTAACTCAATTTAGATAATATCATTCTTTTTTAATTATATAGTAATATTTATATATAGTAACCGATTAACTTTTATATATATTATTTTTTATCATATATAATAGATTTTAATTATCTTTTCTCATATTTTAGAGTTTATGTTTTAATATTTAATATTATGTAAAATTTTATTTGACTTAAAATCAAGTATATTAATTTTCAACAAATATCAAATTTATTTTATAATATTAGATATTTTATTGAACGTGAATTTTGGCTAATAAATTGTGTCTATTTTGTGATTTTTATTTTAGATTACTTTACATATTTGAAATTAAATTTAATTTTTTCTAATTTTGTATAATTTTATATTATAAATTTTAATGGTTAATCGAAAAATATTGGTTAATCAAATCAAAAAAAATTGAAACCGATGAGCTAATTAACGAAATGTAACAGACTGGTTAATAATTAATAATTTTAAAAACTGATGTTAATGTACTGATTAATTTTTTTTGTTCATGAATCAGTTAACCGGTCAATGTTCATCTCTAACAATGGAAATAAGCTTTAATTGACATAAAAGATAGTTTGGTATTAATTTTAAAATTAAAAATTTAGCCTTTAACACTTCGAATGCCCTTTCAATCACATTTCGTAAGGATTAATGCCTCTAGTTAAATAACTCATATTTTCTTGTGATTCATCCTCATCCACAAAAATCATTTCGATGATATCTTTCGTCACTATATGGAGCCAAAAATCTAGTTATATTGGGATAATTAGCATCCACGACATAATAATAATAATAATAATAATAATAATAATAATAATAATAATAATAATAATAATAATAATCTACAAATTAATATTTATGTTAATTAAATAATAATAACATAAACCGAAATTAATGGAGATAAAATAGCGAAAACTCTTACCACCACTTAAAACGAAAAAATTATTTTCTCTTCATTTTAATACATCAAGAAATACTTTAGAATCATTTGTTGTTCCTTCCCATCCAATATATACGAATGTAAATCATATTGTGAAAACATACAGCCATAACATTTTATGTCACAAGTGTTACCTTTCTACCACGAAAGGCTTTTTGTTTAGAAGCTGGTGACCAAACTGCCACATGAGTACCATATATTACACCTATGCATTTTTTACCAGACAAAAGTGAAATATTTAACTTACAGTATATATATATATATATAGGCGAATATTGATATCATTTCGTTGTAACCCTTTGATGATATTACTGTAACTCTTTGACGAAGATTATGACATAAAACTAACAAACTCATGGCCGCTCCTTCTTTCATACTAACATCCCTTTTATCTCTTAATAAATCCATCAATTTCAACCTTTCACATAAATTTATAAACGCATGTGGTGCTATACAAAACCTTTCATAACACCTAGTCGGATTTCCTATAAAAACTTCAATAATGTAATTTTTTCCACTAAGTATTAAAATTCTGCAAAGAACCATTTCTATAAAATTTCGAGTTATAAAAAAAATCTAACTAAAAGTAAATCTAAAATCTCTCCATCGTCATCACTACTAGAACTATACATTAATACTTAATTTTATTATAAATTTTGATCATAAATCCTACATCAATTTAAAAGAAAAAATAAGTTTATCAAATTTACTGAAAATTTGATAAAATGAAACAAATAAAAAATAAACATAAACATAACATAATATAAATAAAAAAATATTATAAGTTCATTTACATAAACTTTTAATCCAATCTTTTTTTTATTGTCACGCATTAAAATAAATATTTTTCTCCATTCTGGATTGACAAACTTTTTCAATACTTTGTTATACTCAGCACTAGAAATATCTTCTATTTCCTCGAAAATATTCATGCATGCCTCTATAGTATAAGGATCAGTTTTAGCAGTTGTATCTCGATTGCTTTCCACTTCATATTTTTCTGCTTTTGCTAATTCCTTTTATGCTCTAGCACTTAGACAAGATTCTCACATTTTCAAACATAAAATCCAAATTTTCAAATTTGGAATCTTTCTTAGCTCTGTTAAAGCTAAGAATGTAATTAGCAGGAACTCACTTATCTTTTGAACTACAATCACTAATTTTTCACCATCTGATACATGATGAATGCCCCTTTGAAGAAATTCTTCTTCAATTTGGCACTTGTCATCTGAAGTATAAGATAATTGTGTAAAAGCATGGTGAAAATGCCTAGTATCAATAGATTTACTAAAAATTTGATCTAGTAGGTCATAATACATGTGTGTGTGTGTGTGTGTGTGTGTATGTGTGTGTGTGTGTGTACATACATATACATATGTATGTATGTATGTATGTATGTATGTATGTACACACACACACACACACACACATATATATGTGTGTATATATACATACATACATACATACATGACCGGATGCTAGCAAGTGTACTAGATCAGCTAGTAATACAGGAAAATATAGATTAAGACCCCAAAATATCGTACCCAAGGGAACATGGATTGCTAAGGATAATATCTATGTATGAATTAAATTAATCCGAGATTGTTTTCCAAATGTTTTTTATTTAAAAGCAAAAATTAAACAAAATAAACAATGAAACAAAATAAAAGCTAAAATTAAATTAACATGAATTAAAAACAAAACAATAACTAAAATTCTCTTGTTAAATGAACTATCCACCTTAACTTTCATTATAATGACTTAATTAAAAGAGAAATACAAGTGATTATGAAGAATTCAGATAAATAAAACCAGATAACTTTATTCAAGATTATCATTCTAAGCATTAAAATTTCCTTATTCAGAACAATTCAACACTTAGTATAAAAGTTTGAATTAATCCTCCTAGATGTCTATTAAAGCCTTTTTCAAGAGATTTAACTTTCACCTATTCTTAGTTCTTCTTTTCTTAGTATTAACCAATAAAATTAAAACATAATTATCTCATATTTCGGATAATAATCATGCATAAATATTAAAGAGTTAATCCAAGAACATGCAAATCATTAACTATATCAAAACCAATTTTTAGTTATTTATTCAATAAACCAACAATCAATGTCAACACAATAAAAAGATTAAAATATGCTTAAAACCAAGAAATAATCAACCGTATTGAAATTAAGCTCAAAATAAAATCATAACAATGAAAATATAAGATTTCAAGAATCTATTAGCAAAAGAAGAAAAAACTATTTCCTAAACATATTTAAAAACTAAAACAAAGCTTTGAAAAAAATAATAAAAACAGAAAACTACGTAAAATAAACTAAGCTTAATTCTAAGATTGGATCCCTTATCTGGTGTTTCAGATTGCTATTTATAGGACAAAGCTTTGAAAAAAATAATAAAAACAGAAAACTACGTAAAATAAACTAAGCTTAATTCTAAGATTGGATCCCTTATCTGGTGTTTCAGATTGCTATTTATAGGCCAAATACGTAGTAGAGCCCTTCTTAAACTTCAGAAATTAAATAGGAAGCGAACTCTGCTAAAATAGGAAGTTCGGAGAAAATCCTTCGTGAAATGGGAGACTGAGCACGTGGCCACGTGTGTCCTAGTGTCCTAGTGTAATTCTACACATGGTCACGTGTTGGCTTTGTTGTTCCTCACACGTGGTCACGTGTTACCTAGTTGCTCTTCTTTTCTCCTTCTCACGTGGCCATGCATACTTCTTCAATATTTTTCACGTGGCCATGCATTCCCAATTTCAACACTTCATGTGGCCACGTGTGGTTTTCTTCATCTAATTCACGTGGTCACGGGAAAACCTTCTGGATCACTTTCTCGCATCAATTTCTCATATTTGCAGTTTTGGCCCCAATCTTTGCCTTTTTTTCGCAATTTAAGTCCTTTTTAGCAAATTAATCCTGAAAACAACCAAAATTTATAATTAACTCCAAAAACATAAAATTAACCAATTAAACTCAAATCTAACCTAATTAACCCAAAATTAACTCAATTAAACACCTAAAAACATACTAAAAATGCTATATAAATTACCATTATCAAATACCCCACACTTAGACTTTGCTCGCCTTCGAGCAAATTAGAACAATCCAACTTCTCAAAATAATCAAATTCAAATAAAGAATTATGCTTTTCAAAACCAAATTTAACAATTAACAAGAGCACTTAATAAAATTTCAACTAGAATAAATTCAAACAAGACAATATAAGTTAGTTTCCTTGTGTGTGTGTAAGACCAAAACATTTTAAGTATTCTAAAAACCAAAACACCAATGCAAATTCATAGTCAAGTTTAGAATGAATGTATACATGAGTATACACATGGTTTCGCGCTTGAAACTCTAGAAACACTATAAGCCTCTCCTTTAGCACTGGAACCCGAAGGTCATCTCCGCTAAACAACTTAAAAACAAAACTTAGAATCACTTATGTCTTTTAAAGGTTGCAATGGGGTTAAGGTATTGGTTATTAAAGAATAGATAAAAGATCAACAATAAGAATAGCCACTCTAAGGTAAAATAGACTAATAATTCACAAATTCACCCCATTAACTTAATCAATAAAAAACTTAGCCAAAATTTTTCAACCCTTCACAATTTAAAGTACAATCTTAAAATTCTCTCAATTTCACCATTCATACCCTTTTTAGAAGTCATAATTTTTCCTTGTAACTACCCCACACTTAAGATTTTGCCATATATGCTAGCTTTATTTCAATATTTTCTTTCTCTTTTTTTTTCTTTTTTTTCACTAGCTTTGATGTTGGCAATACCATAATAATATGGATAATCACAAAGTCACAATTCATTATTCACTTGATTTCAACAATAGCCATAAACAATAACATTTTATCACACCCATCAAAATACTCAATTCCCATTAATCCATCCAATCCTAGAGTAGCCAATTCTAGAAGGAAAGCTAAAAGTTTTTTAGGCTATATGGTAAAATATATGAGTGTAACAAAAATTAAATATGGTACGCATTAAGCATACCTCATTAGGCTCAAAATAGCTAGCAAAGGATAAATATGCATAAAGGATAGAAAATAATTTAAGTTATGACTCAACAAGAAAAATATTGCCTAGATCACTTTTCAAATTGTTTTGAGTTACTTTTATGCTTTAAAGGGTGATGAGGAAGGTTCTAGTGTTCTAAAATTCATTACTCAACTATTTCAATGCATTGTTTTTCTTTAAGTTCAAAAACTGATCTTTAGTGCTCAAAAATGTAGAAACTAACAAATATAAGCCAAGTTGAAAATTAAACTAGCCAAAAATTTATTAAATAATATGCTTGTTATAATGCTCAACAAGAATTTTAAATATTGCACATTCTAAATTCAAGTTCAAAATGTTCAATTTTTAAGAAAAAACTAGGACGAACTAAGTTAAATGTACAATATATGATAAATGAATTAACTAAACTAATCATGCTAAATAAAACTAAACATGCAAACTAAAAACAAAACTAAACAACAAAAACAAAAACAAAAATGACTAAAACAAAATAATTCATGAGTAAAAAAATGAGCAAGGTAAGAAAAACTCCCGTAGTTGGATCTTCAAAATCTAGCTTAGCTGAGCTCTATCCCCCTTTTTAAAATCTTGTTGTCCTCAACAAAGTATGAAAAATTTTAGCACACTTTATCACTTTTGAGAAACAAATTAGTGACCAAGAAAAAAAACGTAAGCTCACCACACTTAGAACCATAATCAAGTCAAAAAGAAGGTAAGAGATCAATGGAATTAAGTTAACAAGCAAACATGCCTCTAAACCCAATGTAGTACAATAAAAAAGACTTAATAATCATGGTAACTAAGCGAAGAAATGTAATTAGGCCAAACTTGCTTAAGTGCTTATTGTTCCCTATCCATAGGTGACAAGGTGGACAGTGTATGAATGCATAATCTCAAGTGTAAAGATAATTGGTGATGGTTAGGCTTAAATAAAAGGAAGAGAAAGATTTGAATTGGTCATGGTACGCACAAAATAAAATAAGCTAATTATAAATACAAACTCAACCTATATAAAGCCAACAATGAAATTCAATTTCAAACAATAAGTGGCTAAGATTAAATGCAATGCATAACTGAAAATCAATCTCTAAGCAAACTTATATTCAACACTAATGAAATCTACACCAATTTATTTGAATTAAGCTCATTAAATAACTCATACAATGAAAAACTAAGTGTGTGTGCCTTAGTGGAAAGGTGTGTGCTTGGGTAAGAATTGAAGTGTAACATGCTTCATCACAAGAGTCCTAATTAGCCATGCCATGCATCATAAAAATCAAGTCATTTTCAAATCTTGCTCAACTAAATGTATATATAATCATTTATGTATCAAAATTATAGATAATGACTTGAATAAAATTTAAGGCGCTAGGATTAGATAACACGGCGGTCTGCTAGCCGGTTAGAGGGCGGGGTTAAGGGGCGACGCCCCTTACAGGGTTCCTGAGGGGCAGTGCCCCTCGAAGCTTTGAAGCAACGAGAAACTCTGTAAAAATTCTCTACACAAAATCATATTCTGAATCCCTGAAATAAATCAAATTCTGAGCAATCATATCAGCACTTGGTTATTCAATATCAATGCAAGAAATAAACATATGTAAAGTGCAATATCGAACAAGTGATAGTGTGCTTACTTGAATCAATGAGGATAGAATTAATGAAAAATGAAGTTAAACTTTGAGGTGTGTGATTGAGTGTGGATGAGAAAGTAAAAAAAATCACGTGGGTGTGTGTGTTTTTGCTTCTAGGCCAGAAGCTTTATGCGTGGCAACGTGAGAGACAAGGGAAAGGTTGACGTGGTCACGTGTGTGGGCTTAATACCCTCATGCGTGGCCATGTGAAGAACAATAAGGAAGTACACGTGGTCACGTGTGGCTTTTAATACATCTGTGCGTGGCCACGTGAAGAACAAGGAACGAGGCAGTCTCTCCTTACGTGGGGGCACAGAAATGAAGGCAACAGATCTGTGGGCACGCAGGGAGGCTTGGCAGCGTACTCGAAAAAATTTTCTGATCTTACTACTTAACTTCTTAGCTCAATTTTTCTGCACATTAAACCACAAGTTAAATTTGATTCACCTTCAATCATTTTTGACCAATTTTAATTAATCCTATTAACAATATTACTCATTCACTCATGTAAATCAAGAATTGAATCACTATTTGTTAAAATTCCATCAAATTTGATTTTTGAACCATAAAAACCAATTTTAACTCCATTCACACTCACTCATTTAAGCCTTTCCCTTCTTGTTAAGCTCTAATCAAACAATATATACTTAAATTTCAATCCATGCTTGATCCAGCATATGCAAGTTCCCTCTTTAAATTCCCAGCACCAAGCAACAATATGCAAATTCACATCTAAACCACTCAAGACACATAAAACCATACTTACCTCAAAAATTATCATCTCAAAAATTACCATTTTAGCTCCTTAACTTACTAATCTTAATTAAGCACAAAGACCATTAGATGTTTATTTTCAACCCAAATCTTAAACTCATAAATAAAAAGACACAAACTAATAACAAACATGCATTAAACTTTAAACAAATAAAAAAAACAATGGCAAAACAAATAATTGAAAATAACATGCAAAACATAAATCATAATAAAAAATGAAGAAAATTAAAGAGAAGAGTTAGAGAAGAAGTTATGTTTTATTGAGTCCCAGCTCGACTCATGTTACTCTCGGGAGGTCGAGCTTGTGATCCAAACATAGGTCTCTCCGGACTTTGCTCCTTATTTTCTCCTATTAGTATAAGAAACTCGTCATAATTTGCCAAAGCTGGAAACTTCATATCTTCAATAAAATATGACTCCTCCTTTGGCTCATTTATCACGAACTCTACCGGCTCTTCTAGCCTAAATAAATCCTTCAAGTGGACTGAATCTAGTGTCTCCACCTGAAAATTTTTCCTTTCTTGCTCCTTTGGTGATAAATTCTCTACAAGAGATCCTACACCCTCTAAATAAACACATGACTTATCCTCAAATATGAATGATTTGTCTTGTTCCTTATACTCCATAAATGAATGATTTGGTTCCTTTTCCTTACCATCATCACCTTGAGTGCTCAAAAGTTCTAGCTTAGATTCCAATTTTCAATTCCATGCTCTTTATCCCTTAATAAATGTTCTTGACTTTTAATTGTCTCCTCTTGAGCCCTTATTTTCTCTTCTTGAATTCTAAACTTTTCCTCTTGAGCCTTTAATGTAGCCTCTAACTCCTCTTTTTCAGCATAAAATTCCCTTTCCTTTCTTATAAGCAAGTCACAAACATCTTCGGTTTCGGAGAGAATAACTTCTTGTGTGGTCTTCCATTTTTCTTTTACAACCCAAAATTGCTTGTCCTTACCTATAAGCAAGTTATGAAGACGTTGATTCTCTGAAATATATGCCTCTTTTGAGTATCGTAGTTCTTGATTCTCTCTTTTCAATTCTTCTATTTGTGATCTCAAAGTCCAAAGAGAATAACATTCTTCAGCATGGATGGTGATGAATAAGGATTTTGTGATTGTGCACGCAATCGTTCTATCTCCTCTCGTTCTCTTAGTAGATCATTCATTCGTTGTTTTAAAAGAAATAATTCATAATCTTAGACATCATCTTGCATCATCTTGAAGAATGTCTTAAATTGTTCCTACAAAGAACAATCACCAAATCAAAAATAAAATAAAAATAAAAAATCTCAGACTAACTTGACCAAAGATATTGAACAAACAACACCGCTGTTCCCCGACAACGGCGCCAAAAACTTGATCGGATG
>CM075810.1:6644994-6754994 GCA_037975025.1 Excoecaria agallocha
ATTTTAAGTCTTTACATCAATTGCTTTTGTTCAGTTTAGGGAATTGTTAAGTTTATCAGCACATAGATTATTTAATTAATTTGAAACTCCCAAAAATGTGAAGTTTTAATTTAATGATTATGAGATACGACCAAATGATTTGAATCTTCAACAGTATTTAATATTTGGGTTCTCTAAATATTTCCAATTCTCATACTCTAATCATTTCATTGAGTTTACTTTTATTTGAAGCATAGATTTTTTTTTTTGCGCTGAAACGAAACATTGATCCTAAATTCAGAATTCCCCATCTAAGAAACTGGACAAAATTAGGTTGATTAGGATTACAATTTCAATAGAATCAATTTTGTTATAAATATAATGGTGGAATGGATTTCTTTCTAATTTAATATAATCATAAATTGCCTAGACCTGGAAAAATTGACCCAAACCCATGGGCCAATCCAAATTGACCCATTTTATTTTACAATCCAACCCAAACCAATACCCATTGGGTCAATCCAAAATTGACCCATTTTATTTTACAATCCAACCCAACCCAATACTCATTGGGTCAACTCAAAATTGATCCATTATATTTTTCAACCCATTGGGTCATTACCCAATGGGTTTATATAAAATCCTTTACTTCATTATTTTTAAGGGTTTTCTTAATTTGCATTGTGTAACCTCAGCCGCAAATATTCAACTCCCTAAAACGAAAAGCCTAAATCTCTCTCATTTCCTCCTTCGCCTATCGCCACCCTCCATCGCCATCGACTTTCGCCTGTTGCCGCCACCAGTCGTCAGAATCATACGGTGGTCGCCTCTACTTCCGTTCTCTGCTTCCAGGTGAGTTCTAGAGATGGAACCATTTGCTAATGCTGATAAATCCAAGGATAATCATCATCGTCATCTCAATCATAACAGTGATGAGAATGTCTAGACATCAATTATATTAATTTGGTTCCTTTTCTCTATTTTTTCATGTGTTTATATGTCTTGATTTGTGAGTTTTATCAATATGATGTTCATATTTTAACTACATAATGGAGATATAGGCTTTACTGTCTTTGTAATTTCTGCCCTGCCTTTTTCCCCTTGCCTTTCTTTTTAAAGTTAAATTATTTTATGAGTTGGGAATTTCTTCTTCTTCTTCATGTGGGTTCTGTTTGGCATTGATTTTCTCAGCTGGGAAAGGTTTATTCGAAGAGAAAATATGAGTATTTAAAGAAGAAAAAGAGTTGGATTTGAGTTTTTGAAATCAGGTTTCTAAATGAGAAGGGAGAAGTGAATCAGTGAAATCGAAAGTGTTGATTTTATAAACTTGTTCAAGAACAGAGACGTCTTAGATTTGGGAGATGAGTTCATCAACAGTTTAGATGAACATCAAAGTACTCTTATGTGCTTATTTTTGTTTTATGCTTGCCCAAACTGTATATATAATGGATTATTTTTATTATTATCATTTTGGATCATGCTTATTTTTGTTTTTCTTCTTTTACAGTTATTTATGAAATGGATCCTAGTGTTGGTAGCGTGGATGAGAGTATCGATACTTCTACTGAAACTACTTCCAAAAGACGATGGCAGTCTTCTATATGTTAGATTAATTTTTACTATTTGTAATTGTATATTCAATATTTGTACATATTTTTATTTTTTAAGTAAAATTAAATTATTAATAAAATATTTTATTTTTATATTTTAAGTTATTATTTATATTATATTTTCAATTGAATTTTATTGTTACCGAATTTATTAATTAATTAATAATTAATTTTAAACTAATTTATATTAAATCCATGGGTTGATCCAAATCAATCCAACCCATTTGGATATTGACCCATTTATGATCCATATCTTTTGACCCATTTGTGACCCAACCCATTAGTGACCCATCCATTAATTACCTAACCCAAACCCATCCAACCCGTCCATTTGCCACCTCTAAACTTGCCTAACCTGTGTTAAGTTGGTTTGATTTAATTTTCTATTTTTCTAATGCTTCGCTACTAGAAAATGGTCAGATGTATGGACCAAAATAATAAATAAATTATTTTGAGCTTTCACTTCTGTTGGGTTGTTTTTAGTTATGCTAAAAGGTTTAATAATATGTAATGTGACTTCCTTTACAATTCTACCATATGTGGTGATTCAAGAGTAAAATCAGAATTTAGGCCCTAACTCGTTATGCTAAAATGTTTACATTTGATGCAAAAGATGAAGACTCATGTCATAAAAAAAAAGGATGTTAATCTAGAGTGGAATGAGGATTTAACTCTTTCTGTCACATATCCAAATCAACTACTGCAGCTGGTAAATTTCTATATTTTTTCTTTTTCAGTTTTGTGCTCGTGTTTGTTAATATTAAGTTGACTTTGAATTATAATTGGTGTACTTTGTAGCTTCTTATATGCTTATTTGTTATTATTTAAGGGCATGTCATAATATAATTAAATTGATGATTTAATAATATGCCATTCACCATGCCTTTCATCTAATTCTCTCGTATATATGAAATCTCAAGGAGATATTCTTTACTAAGATGCCAAGAATAAAATCTGAAGGTGATTATGCTATTCTACATCAATTAAAGGAGAAGCCACCACTTCTTTAAAAGGTAACTTCAAATTAAATATGAAAAGCTTCCATATCGTCTCAAATCCTGCTTAGATTATTGTATGTATGAGAATGAAAAATGGATCCATGTATAAAACAGTTTCAATTTATGTGTATTTATGTATCCATTTACAATATTTCATTAAGATTTAGAAAATTATTAGTTAGTCTTAACTTTAGTAATTTATTCTTTAGAAAAATGTTATTTATTAATTACTCTATTTTTATGTTCATTTTTTAGGGGAAAGTATGCAATGAGAATATGTATGTGTATTGATTAATAATTGATGGTTTGATTGTTCTTCTTTGTGATTCATTTGTTTAACTGGTGTCTTTGTATTTGCATTTTTGTTGTAGGCAAAGCCATCGGAAAGAGTAATAGAGCTTCTTAATTTTATTGCCTACTAACTGATATGAATTTTTAATACAAGATTTACTATTTATATGCCTGAATATATTATTACCCTTTGGAGTTGTAGTGTTTAAGGTCTTAATCTTCAACTTTTCATAGAAATATGTTTTCCATATAAGGCTTAATGAGTTTTTTTTCAAGAATTATTAGACATTATTATTATTATTATTATTATTATGAAACAAATATGTCTTGAATTATTAGATATTTTTAGTGATGGAATGGTGATGGATAATTTCGTCGTAAATTTTTTTAGCAGGAGGCAAATTTACTAACAAAAATATATTTACCATCGCTAAATTTACCTATGAAATATACCATTTTATCGAAAATTTACCTACGGAATTGTGATTTCCGTCGATAAAATTTTCCACGAAAAATATAATTTCGTCGGTAATTTTAACTATGAAATTTAAATCTGTCTGTAAATATGATAATGACAATAATTTTTCGATCTGCACCTTCCGATGGAATTACCGATGAACTATACTTTTCATCGGTAAAGGTGCCTACAGCCGGTTCTCCTGCACCTTTTTCTGTCGCTAAATTTCATCACCGTTTTGGCTTCCCTACGAAATTTCACTCAATTTTGCCATTAATTTTCGTCGAAAAAATGAAATTTTCTTACAGTGAAAGTTACTTATCAAATTACAGTCACCTTGTGTAGCTTAATGGAAAATTGTATTACCATCCAAGCAAATAAGCTAGAATCTGAATAGCATATAGGCCATCACTGCCCCTAAGCTTGATTTATAAGTTCAGTAACATGATGCCAACAAATTAATCAATCACGATAAAGAATATTAAGCAAAAAATAGCTCCACTCAAAATAACAGCAGACTATACACTATGTGCTGCAACATATATAATTTGTTTGTACTGAACTTATATACTCATCTTTGAAACTCTCTGCCTTTCTTTTAGCCCCATGAGCTTCCAAGAATCCAAAATGAAAATAATATTAGAAAAAAACAATACTACATCCACTAGAAGATATTTTGTTTAATTGCAAAATGAGAACTTGATATATTATACAGAAGATAAAGTTTACAATTAAGAAAGACACCATTCTTCTCCTTTTGGCTTGAAGAAGTGATTTCTGATAGAATTTTCCGAGCAGGTTGATAATCCGTATTTTTATCTTTTTACAAGTTAAAAATTTAAATTTTTATAATAAAAAGCATGCTATATTATAGTTCAGAAAAATCCTCAAAGAATCTTATTACAGCTTGGTTATAAAATTCAAGACGTGCATAATTTTTACTGTTCCATTCTAATGTAATTGTAGAAAGCATACATGATTATCTATATAATTATATAATTATCTATATAACGCTTATGATATGTAAAATTTTAGGTGTCTCAATTATTTGGATTACAATAACAAAATGCAATAAAGAAAGGAAAATTAGAAAATAAGAACAAGAAAGAGATGGGTGTATTTGTTGAAGCTAACTAATTAAGCTAAATTTCTGTAAATAAAAAAAATATATATTAATCGAGAAAACTACAAGTAATGATGTAGTCATGAGTTTCCAACTTCCAAAGTGAACCTTCATTGGGTCATATCCCTAGACAAAGCTACCATGCAAGGCCACAAATGTAAGAACATATAGAATATCACATATCTCATAAAAGTACCGTAAAATCTCTTAAATTAGTCTAAAAAAATTTGCTTAAACTTATAAATGGTATCTTACCCCTTATAACAATATGCACTATTAGATAAAAAAAAATAAAATAATTTTTTATTTTTAATCCAATAATGGACATTTATACACCATAATGAAGCAGGTAATATTTGCATAATACATGTGAAAATAATTAAAAAAAAAGGTAAATGTAACAGAGTAAGGTTAACATTAACAACAATCAATAAGTTTTATTTTCCAACAAAAACAAAGTTATACCCATTATATTTTTTACTTTTGAAGTGTTTATTTGTAATTTTCACCTTGAAAATGGGATTATGGAAAATATTTACAGTATGACTTCTAATTATATCAAGCATCTTAGTAAGTACATTATGCATAACTAGGCATTATCATACATGAGGATTAAGACTAAAGATTGGCCATGGTTTATAAACTTCATCACAATTGACTGTTCCACTGTTAAAAACCAAGTAAAATACTCAAACATTAAGAATGGAACTCTTCATAATTCAAAGGCAAACAAAAATAAATATCAATAGCCATTGTTTCGTGAAAAAAATTAAAATTAAAACTTGTAGAAACTTTATTACCAACCCCATGCACTATGAGATTCAAGAAGCTGTAGTTAGCAACATATCTTCACATGTAAATTATATGATGGTAAGAGAACTAGCAACCAATTTTCTGTCTAATAAAATGCAATGTGAAAATCATATCATGAAAATGAAAAAGCTATTTTCTTTTGTTGAAACTATAATGTACTGCTAGATATTAGAATCTAACAGGGTAGATTAACCATGTCATTCTAGAAATGAAGAGAGATCAACTATTCAAAAAGAGTAAAGATGCATAAGATGATCAACTGAGGTCAGTCAGCAACACTGACTCTAATACTGTATCTAATTCACAAACAATGCGAAAAAGATAACAAGGGATAGATATCAACTTTTGTGCTCCATACCTGATTGTCTACTGTTGACAACAACTACATTAAGGACTGCTCCCAGACAGGCCCAAAAAGGGAGTAAAGCAAATGCTCCATACCTGATTGTCTACTGTTGACAACAACTGCATTAAGGACTGCTCCCATAAAGAAGCTTATGGATCCAACGATGATGCTGGCTCATTGGTCTTTGTTTCTGGTTACATAGGAAGCTCCAAAATAGACAATAATTCTTCATTCTCTTAATTTCAATTAAAATAAATTCAAAATAGATAATAAATTCAAAATAGTACTTGCTCAGATCTACAACAATATTTTCTTGATTTCAATTAAAATAAATTCAAAACAGACAATAATTATTCATTCTTCAAGTGTAGAACAACATATTTATCTAACACTCTTCCAATCTTCCAAAGAACAAACAAAATAACTTGAAAGAAAAACACATAACCGTTTTAAAGAATAAGAAAAGAAAAATAAAAATCAAACAAAATTAAAATCAATCAACCAATGAAAATCTCTTCTTCTTTATAACTGATGATCAGATTATTGGATCTTATAGGACTCTTATGTCTCAATAGAATTCTTAGTTGAGCTTTCTGACACTCTTAACTTTGTTTATATTTACTTAAACATAACCAAAGCAAAGGATGAACCTACTTTATGTTATTAATAAACCCAAATTGGAATGAATACTGGCGGTTCTCAATTGATCAGCCAATCCAGATCCAAGCATCAAAAATTTTCAGAAAAGAAAATCATAAAATCGTTTAAAGAAACTAAGGCTCTATAAAAACGCTTTTAATTAGAATCCAACAAAGTTTCTCACAATTTAATCGATAAAACATTTAATTAATATCAATTATTCTTCTCCAATCTGCATCCCTACAACGTTTCTTAAGAAACAAACTTAAAATAATAAAAATAATAATAATAAAATGTTTTTCGGAAGCTTATGTATCTTTTCGGGGGTAGGGAAATGGCGTTGGCGGGTAGGCTTGCCCATGAACTTTCCTCTACCCATCGTGAACAGTAAGACTAAGATCAAATAGAAAAAACCCTGCATTTCCATAAATAGAAGAAAAATAAATAACTAAGCAGCAGCTAAAATTGAAATTTCAAATAATAAAACACCTTGCCTCAGGTACAAATGCTTGAACGTCCCTAAAACGGCTACCAATTCTGCATTTCATTCGTTCAAAATTGTAACCACAAGAAAACAAAAAGAAAAAGGAGGTGTGAGGTAATGAGCGAAAAGAATAGTGAGGTTAAAGGATGGAGAGGGAGATCGATGTTTGGCATGGTAGAGGTGGAAAAACACGGGGCCAAATTAGCGGTGGAGGTAAGGTTGCCATCGAAGCAAAAAGGGCATAGGATGGGACAGAAAAATCTCTGCTCTAGGGTTTGCACAAGGTTGGTATTGGTAATTATTTTTATGTAAAATAATTTATTATTATTAAATTAATAAATAAATCTTAAATAATTTTATTTAATAATAAAATAATACTGATGGAACACGTCCATAGTAATAACTTGGACATCGATCGGCTTATGCTTTCGTCCCAATTTTCATCACTAAAGGCGGTGGTAAAAAAATCCTCCTTTATTTACCGACGTATTTAAAAAACCGTCGCAAAATTCATCACTAAATCACCAAAACATAAATTGTATGCTAACTTAAATGAGAAATTTATTTATCGATGTATAAATTCGTCCCTAAAACCATAGCTACAATATGGCACCAACATTTCCCACCATGTATACCGACGAATTTTTAATTTCGTCATTAAAAATATCGTCATTTTCCAACATATATTTTTTACCGATGAATTTTAAATTTGATCGGTAATTCATTGGTAATATCCTTATTTTAGCGATAGATTTTGTTTCCATCAGTAAAATCAATTTTTTTCTAGTGAGAGATCTAAACAAGTTCGAGGAAAGAAAAAACTCGTCATTGATTATACCCCCTTAAACCATTTCCTCAGAGATGATGAATTTCCTTTACCCTACATATCCTTTTCCTTTTCCTGTATGATGCTCGTATTTTCTTAAAGTTTGATCTCAAAGTAAGATTTTGGCAATTGAAAATTGATCCCTCGAATAAACCAAAGATAGATTTTTGTATCCTCGATCATCATTACTAATGGACTATCACGCCATTTGGATTAAAACTTGCACCATCTTTGTTTTAGAAAGCTATAATAAAAATCTATAGGCCTCTCCTTCATACAACCTTTATTTATATGGATGATGTTTTGATGTTCTCTCTTGATAGTCAATATCATCAAGAGACACTTCAATAGTTCATCAATTTTACCAGAGCTCATGCTGTTATGCTATCCCCCATAAAGATGCAACTAGCCAAAAGGGAAATTGATATCCTTGGTATAAAATTCAAAGATGGCACTTATTAGCCTCAACCTCACCTGGCAGCTGAGTTACTCAATTTTCTAGATAAAAATCTTTTAGTCAAATAAATTCAACAGTTTCTTGGAATTGTCAATTATGTTCGATAATTTATTCACCAGTTTAGCACTTTGGGAAAACCATTAAATCGGTTGTTGAAAAAGAATAAACCCCCTGATCATTTATTCACACCAAATCAGTCCTAAAAATTAAAGAAGTCACAAAGCATTTCCACCTCTTCATGTTCCATCCAAAGGAAAAAATATTATAGACAAATGTAAGTGATGAATGTTAGGGATCCATTCTCATAGAAGAACTTGACAACCATAAATACATATATGGTTATACAAGTGGTCAATTCAAATAGTCTAAATGCCATTATCACTTTACCTTTAAAGAAATATTGGTAGTAAAATATGGCATAAAGAGATTTGAGTTTCATCTTATTGGTCATCACTTTACAGTTGTTATGGCTTGTTCATCTTTTACTAAAATGCTTTCTTTTAAGGGAAGGAATCTTCCTCATTCATATCTTTTATGATGGGCAGAGTGGTTTATCAAGTATAACTTCATCGTTGAGGATAGAAAAGGAGATAAGAATCTAATCCTAGACTTCTTATCCAGACCTCCTATAAACCTCAACCTCGTCATCAAAGCTTCTATTATTACTCTACCTTTTGTTTACACCATGGATAGCTTTAAACCACACCCTAGTCTAAGAAAAAATGTTAGCCCCATCCAATACATGCTGGCCACTAATAAATAGTCAGCCCCTTCTGATTATCTTACTCAGTAAGTTTTGTGGGCCCAAAACCAAACTCACCTCTAGAAGGTTTTTGATCTTGCAAATTTAATTAAAAATTCAATGATCAAAGAACAATTATATCTAGCCCTCTATAAAATGAATGATGTTGATCCACTCAAATTGCATGCACTTATCTTCGATACTTTTGAATCATTAAGCAGTTCACAAAGTTATTAGTTTCAGGATTCTAAAGATCCTCGAAATAATGATAATAATTTTAAAGAACCTAAAGACCCCAAGCATAGAAGACTATTTGACTACTTCTGATAAAGAACTTAAATAGGAAAAGGACAATGATGATACTGATCCTAAAGATATAAATATATCACCATCTCACGAATCGATAAAAAAGTAAATGGCAATAATGACCTTAGTCATCTTATCCTACTTTTGTAAAAGTTTATTTTTCTCTTTTGTAAAAGATGTACTCTTATCAAAATCCTTATATTAAGGAATCCTATCCTACTTAGTGTAAGATGATTTAAGCAATGATGCATTTTCCACTATCAGTTGCTTATATAAGGCATATCAGTTGTAAAAGTCTAGCAGAATTTAAAGAGTTTTCAAATCTGCCTTAGTAAATAAAATCACAAGTTTTTAAATTAATCTCTATCTCTTATCATTACTCTCACCCTTAAATATCTATCTAGGATCTTGATATTAGTTTTATAGGTTCTATGAATCATTTCCTAACCTAAGAGGACAGTCCACCAATAGCAGGAAGTGCATGTTTTAGGATAGTCTGGACTCTTGAACCACCCTATTGACTCTATGGTGACTTTAATAATCTAAAATAACCCTCCATCAAGGCTCAGGTATTCTAGTTCAACCAAAAGATTCACCTCTTGCAAGTACATTTCAAGCAGTGCTGTTATAGCTTCACTTAGAGTGAATTCTTATAGAAACTTAGGCTCGAAACTTATCCAATGAACACTCATCTTCCTATGACAGGTTAAACCCCTAAACCACTTAGATGACTCTATAATGGCTGAAAAGGGAGATTTCGTTAGCATGATGCATGATCATGCATGTAATGCATAAAGGTATTGTGCATCATTTTCAAAACACATGCACAAGTCAAAAGGAAACCTTCAAACCTTATCTCCCCTACACAAACTATCACAGGATCATTTTCCTAGGCAGGATTAGCTCATATATCAACAGGGAACTCGGTGAACACGAAGGATACATGGTGTAAAATTGGCAGCATAACCTCTATATATTTAAAACATAGGCAAATGTATTTTTTATCATTATATATTTAGGTAATTTAAACAAACAAAGATAGGCCCACCAGGGCATGACAACTTTTTATTAGTACTTACCTTAATTTATTAAAAATTAACCGAATATATAGGTATCCATATGGAAAACACAATATTATGGTACATGATACCTGGGGAAAGTATCTATGGGCATTACATAAAGCTTTGGTTTGGTAGTACAACTTTAGGGCTATCCAAGCGTGGTCCCTACCAATGGGTTTAACTTATCATTAGCATGATGACCAATCATATCACCATTTAATATACAAAAAGTTATGAGGCTTGTACTATTGATTATTCCCTGACACTTTCCTACATTGAGTGAACATAGGGTTGTGCTTTGAGAATGCATTGTTGGTCAAATTGGGATGCCTAACCTAATTATAAGGCCATAGCATATTCCAATGCAACTTGAGTTAGAAGAAGATTAAAATAATTAACCATAAATAATTATTTATGTCAAATCAACCAAGTCACTTTTAGAGCAAAATCTTGTGATCCCAAGTGGAGTTATAATTGTGACATACGTTGAACTCGGTAGGCATCCGGTATAACCTTGAAAACTCACTTTTAGGAATCAAGACTAAATTAAAGCTCATTTAACTTATAAAGGCTGATTGCTTCACAATAGATAAGATTTTATTCCCATATATTATTGAAGATCAACTTATAAGGGCATTTGCTGAGCACCACAAGGAATGTATCACAGATTCGTCACCTAATAGAACATTGAAAAAGTGAGTTCTTATCTCATAAAGCCAAAACTAGAGATAGTTCAGACTTCACTCCTATTTATAAATTGGTTGATATTTATATAAATAACTATTTGTGGTTAATTATTCTAATCCTTTTCTTAAGCATTATAAGGTAAAGAATTAAATGGTGCATTGTAAGCAAATAAAAATTGATAAATCGTATAAAATATTAAAATAAATCATACATAAATTGTGGAATAGATTGATTTAGGAATATTGGTTCACTCATATCTATTTTTTAAAAGAATAATTTATGTAATTTTGGGATAAAAGTAGATATTGGTCCATTTTATTCTAATAAAATTCAATTATTTATATAGAAAGCATTTAATATGAATTTTCCTACTTTATCATGCCAAAAATGCCTTTTTTACTAACTATTACAAATTATTGCACAAAAATAATAAAAACCAAGGATAAAATAGAAAAAATAAACAAATGAGGCCAGAAAATGATCTCAAACTGGATAAGCTCGATTTTTAGTTTCCAAACTTCTCCACAAAAGTTTGATGATGCATTTTGTCCAAAAAAGAAAAAAATAAAAATTGATATTAGCAAAGTGAAAAACTCTAAGCTTTAAGAAATAAAATTAAACAAAATAGCAAAAAATTAGATAAAAAGGATGAATAAGTGAAGAAAAAATGCAGAATAAATAAAAAGAGGAAAAACACACAAAAAACATTGGAAAGGCCAATGAGTGATTCACAAACTCACTCATAAGGCAAAAGGCAATTCACAACCTCATAGAAGTGAGTCACGGCCTTGAGTGGGGTAAGTCATACCCTCTCAAATGAGTTATGAACCATTCCAATGCGAGTCAAGGCAAATCAGGAGCAAGTCACAGCCTTGAGGCTCAAGGTTATGAGTCATCTCTTGAATGCCCAATGGCTGCTAGAATGATACCATAACCATTTTTAAAGCTTCTAAATTACCTCCTAAGGCCCAAAAGTGCATGTAAAGGCTCTTAAACTCTCTAAAATTAACTTAAATGCTCAAAACAACTAATAAAACCGCAAAAGAACACTTTTTGCACAAAAAACATCATGTAAGAGAATCATGGCATAAAGAGAGAAAATAAAGGCTAACAAGCATCAGATTCACTTAAATTTATATATAAACAAAATATTCATGCATAAAATTTAATATTACATACAAACACACTTTTAGGACATTATTTACACAAAAATATTAAGGAAAACATATTACACGGAGAGAAAAGATAAAAAAAATAGAGCATAAAGAATATATAAAAAAACTCAAAATCAAAATTTACAGGAATAAAAGTCCTAGATCTACACAAAAACTATACTTTTGCCTCTTACATTACCTTCAGGAGAGCTAATTCAACAATCCAGTGAGAGCACCTCTATCTCTTCTTCCTGCTTCCTTTGTTTCTCCAAAACAGATAAAAAATAGAGAGTTTTTCCTTTTTCTCTCTCCAAATTCTTGGTTATTTTTCCCACAAATTGGTTATCATGCATTTAAAGGAAATGATTACCCTTAAATGCCTTGGATTAGGATTAAAAAAAGTAGAAGATTTTTATTTTCAAAACAAACCCTTATTTTGTAGGTTAAATCTATAATTTTGGAAAAAAAACCCAATCATGGCCTTGACTTAGATATAGGCCCCTTAAAAAAGTCCAAAATTCACTTTACTAAAAAAAAAGTGAGTCACAAGCTGGGGCCATGACTCACTAGTGATTCACGGCCATAAGTCAAGCTCAGTTACTCAAATTATGGTTTAAAAAAGGGCAAACCAGTCACCCTTTTAGGTCGTGACTCTGAAGTGAGTCACGGTTTTGTTCAGGGCTTTTTTATGTGCTCATTTCACCCATCCAAGAGAGAGAAACACATGTATGCTGCTAAAGTACCATTTTTTTTACTCTTAAAACTTGCGATAAAATATTTTTCAAAAATGCAGTGCTGGAGAAGGATGGAATGCTACTGCTTTTTCTAGAATCGTCCATTTTTTTATTTTTTCTTTTCTTTTTTTCGTTCTCTTTTTGCTGACTTTATTACTTTTTTTTTATTTTTTTACTACTGGCCATTTCTTATTTTTCCTCACAAATGATATATTCCTAGTTATTTAATTACTCTAACCAACTAAGATCAACACTTAACAATAATTATAAGAGAATTGCATTTATAGTAAAGGTAACAAAAATAACTAATTATCAAAATAACAGCATATGGATAAATTTAGCTTTAAATCAAATAAATAATTAAGGAAAAGAGTTAAAAAAACACACATGATACAGTAAAATGCAAGAAAAATGAGAAAAAGTAAATAAAACTAACCTTGACGTTTTAATGGCAAGATAAATTTTATAAGAGAAATTTAAGCAAGAGTTGTATCCACATGTGCGTAATGCAATTGCGAGTTCAACGGTATAAATGGCTTATGAAATGGAGTCCAAAATGAAAAGAAATAGCCAAAAAAAGTCCACAGAAGATAGTGAGTCACATTCCAAAAAAGGGAGAAAAAGAAAAAAGAAAGAAGAAGAAAAAGAAAATCGTTTGAAATTAATTTTTTGGTGAGTCATATCTTAAGAGTGTGAGTCGCCTAGTGAGTCACAGTCTTGGGCCATGACTCCCAAGCAAAATAGCACAGTATCACTTAAAAGGAGCGAGTCACAGCCTTGGGGCATCACTTAGCCAAGACAATCAAAATGATCCACTGACAGTTTTGTGCGGCAATAAATACTATAATTAATACTAATCAAACACCAATTAAATCCTAATTGATTAATTAAACCCAAAATTTGGTTTTAATTTAATTATTTTTATGAGGCTTTCCTACAAAATACAAGAAATTCATAAGGTATGTTAAAAACATGCATGTCCCATGCAAAATGCATCACCTAAGTGGATTAAAGGTGACTCAAGGCCTAAGGGTGTAACTCAAATGAGTCAAGGGAGTGACTAACCCTTGGCCTATAAATACCCTTCAAACCTCTTCATTTGCATGCTAGGTCTCTTCAAGTGGGCTTCTTTTCGAAGTAGGTGCTCTCTTCTTTTTTCTTTGTCCTTATTAATTATTAATTGTATTATGTATTATTATTAATTATTAATTGTATTATGTATTATTATTTTATTATTATTTTCCTTTTTTTGCATAGTATCTATTACAATACTTATTTTTTAGTGTTATTATTATTATTATTAACATTATCATTATTTTTATTTTTTTATATATGCGTTACTTAGTATTTTGATAATTGTCATTTCATATACTTGCACACTTTACTATGTACCCTTCACTACTATTAATTAATATTACATCTTATTTGATATATAAAAGCCTTATTATTTATTATGTACATTTTTCATATTTTTACAGATTTTATCAATCCATATGGCCATTGCTTCCCTCACTAGGGTGTATAGGCTACTTGATGCCCCCAATGCATGGGAAAATCCAATCTTAACCTTATATTCAAACTTAAGTTTTCTGAAAAGAGCCCAACTTGGCACGAGTCTTTTGCTAGCAGCTGCCAGATATTGGGAACCCGAATTCCACATCTTCATGTTTACCCAGCAGGAATTGTATCCCTTTTCTAAAGAACTTGCTATAATTATCGGTGTGAACTTCACCCCTGGAACCTTGCCCTGTGTTCCAAGTTGTGTACAAAATTACCTAAGAGATGTAAGTCGAGTTTTGAGAATCCTTCCCTTTGTGACTATCAAATTAGTGCCTTAACAAGGACCTATCCCCTTGGAACCCCTACTTGATGCATTAGATAGCTTTTTTGACATACCCATTTTCTATGTTTGCATTATTCTACTGATCTATCTTACTCTGTACTTAATAGTGAACTTAGGGAAACCAATCGGCGATTACCGACTACTCAATATTATCGAAGGTATAACAATGGTCTAATCCCCTTTCTTATAATCTTAGCAGAAACCATTCTCAATCTAAACACTATCTGTGCTAATCCTGTTGTGACCCTTTATAGGAGCCCCTTATTATTCTAGGTAACAGTCATTGTTCTAAAAGGTAGTGCGTCCCTTATGGGTTTTCATACTATACTTTCTTAGCAAGAAATGCATTCTTTTGTATTTTCACGTAACCCCGTGCCATATTTTTTCCTGAGATGAAACCAACTCATCCTAGTGGCCTTTATTTCACATTTTTTTGCTATTAATTATTATTTTCTTCTTTTTTTCATCATTGTTTTTCTTTTTTGAGGCATGGCTACAGGAGAAATTGAGATTAATAGAGGAACCTCCTTTTAGAGTGATCAACACATACTCCTTAAGGCATTGCCTTCCTAGCAGACGACTTTATAATTTTAACTCACTATAGGAAGGCTTTGTATGGCTAGCAACAGTACTTGATAGTGATGTCAACTTCATGTGTGTATGGCTAGTACCTAATTATATGATTTAGGATGGACATTTTAGATGTGTGCCATTATGCGACCTACACAAAACCACCTTTTGTGTAGTTAATCGTTGTGCTCGACAATTTAGGGAGCGAAAGGATATTGGAAGGAATCTTTTATCATTTTAAGGAGGTACTTTATTTGTTGCCTTTGTCTCTAGCTACCATCGCCTCTACGCTCAGCTATATGTGAAGGCTGAAATTCAAAGATTGACTAACTATGACTTTACTACATCTGTTATATAGAAAAGATGGGTGTGCAACTCTATAGTTGACAATAAAGCAAACTGGCTAAGACAAAACTCAGGCAAGAGTAGTAGAGGATGATCTTTAGATTTAAACATGTAATTTAAAAACTATGTACTACTTTTTGTATCGATTAAGATACCTCAGAGTATGTAAAATAAACTGCTCTTATTTATATTATTGTATGAGTTTACATTACATATGAAATTATTTTCACATATTTTCACTACACATGATCATTACCCAACATTAAGTTTGAAAAGTACCAGACTCTACTCATTCTCAGAATTAAACCTTGAAAGTATATTTCTTCTATTATCAATCAACCCTCTCAAGTTTTATTGGTTAAATATTTTCACTCTACCTCTAAATTTTGCCCAAGATGACTTTTTTTTTCACCTTAGTGAGACATCCAATTTTAGCAAGGTCGTCATTTTTCTATTTTTGACCTACAGGGCTATATTCTTTTTTTCTCTCTTTTATTTTTATTTTTATTTTTCTAAGTCTAGCCATGAAACCTCTTTAACCTATCAATGTTGACTAGTTCCTTGAATTCATTTCCATCACTATAACTCAGAATAGCAACTCCTTTGAACAATAATTTTTTAGCACAAATGGGCCCTTCTATGTGGATCTGAACTTGCCTCTGATATTAGGAATGCTTGGCCTTATTTTCTTGAAAACCAAATCCCCTTCCTTTAAGGGACATTTTTTGACTTTCTTTCTAAAAGATCGTACCAACCTTTTCTGATAAATTTGATTATGATAATAGACTCACATCCTATCTCCATCTAATAGATTATGCTAAAACAACCTTTACCTAGCCCATTTTGTTTCTGGCAATTCAACTTCTAAAATCACCCTCAGTGACTGGTGTTCAATCTCTATTGGCATATAGCTTTTGTTCCATAATCAAGCGAAAAAAAAGTAGTTCCAATTGAAGTCCTGGCTATAGTTTTGTATCCCCATAATGTAATAGGTAACTTTTCAGCCCAGTCTTTATAGGTTCTAACCATCTTGGCCAAAATTCTCCTAACATTCTTATTAGCTATCTCGATTGCTTCATTCGTGTAAGAATGATATGGCGAGGATTTATAATGCTGAACTCTATATTTTTTTAGTATTCATTTAATTTCTCCTTGAAAGTGGGACCTATTATCTGACACAATATGGTATAGAAGTCCATATCTACATATCAGATTCTTCTCAATGAACCTAGCCATTTTGAATGATTCCACCTCTATCCACTTTGAGAAGTAATCAATAGCCACCATAATAAATTTGTATCCATTTGATATTAATGGATAAATCATCCCTATGACATTAATGCCCCAGGTAGCAAACAGCCAAGGTGAAGTAAGATTACATAACTTTGATACTGGCACATACCTTAAATCAACATATTGCTAGCATAACTGACATTCCTTTACATATCTGGAATAATATGTATCCATAAACCCTATCATGTACTTCTTTCATAAATTTTTTGGTTTCTTTCTCATCTATACATCTTAATTGTAGGCCATCTATCTCTTGTAAAGTACCCTTCCTACAATGATGAACTGAGTGGATAACTATGTAGCATTTTCTAATCTTTTTCTGTAGCTTCTTTTGAAAACATATATTTCTCAAGGTAATTCTGAATATGAAAATGAGTATAGGCTTCATGTATACTCTTTCTAGGTTATTCGATGTCGACACCAATGTTGCTAAAGCATCAGCCAATTGATTTTCATCCTGAAAAACATACACAAAAGTACAAACCTCTAATTGATTGCTCAATGTCTTCAGATATTTCATGTAAAGCATCAATCGTTCTTCTTTCACAATTCATTCACCCTTTGCTTGGTAGAACACCAGAGATAAATCGCTATGAACCTCTACATTCCTTACCTTCAGGGCTAGTAGAGCTTCCAATCTAAAGATACATGCCTTGTACTGAACCTAATTATTCATAGCCTTACATTTGAGCTTCTTGGCTAAAGGTAGCTTTTCTCCCTCTATGGTTACCAAAATTACTCTTATTTCAGCACCCTTGTTGTTTACGGCTCTATCAAAAAATATCTACCATCCTTGGACTACTATAGCTGCAATATTCATATCAAGAAACTCATAGGATATTTTTTCCCCTTTTAATGGTTGGTCTGCTAAGAATTTTGCTACAACCCTTCCCTTGATAGTTTTTGGGGTAATGTATTCATTATCGAACTTTTGCAAGATAATTAGCCACTTGCCCATTTTTCCCAACAATGAAGGTGCTTCCTAAGTATTTAAGAGGATTATACTTGCTTGTACTCTATACGAATAAAAGTAATGCCTTAGCTTTTTTAGAGGCCTAAATGACTGATAAGAAAATCTTCTCCACTTCCACATACTTAGCTTCATATGGCAGAAATTTCTTAATAAGAAAATACACAACATATTTGATCATGAAATCATTTTCTTGGGCCATCATGGCTGCCACTGAGTTATCCTTTATGGCCAGATACAAAATCAAGGGCTTCCAACTTGTGGCTACCTCAACATTGGTAGATGCAGAAGATATTCCCTGATTGTGTCAAAAGCTACCTGGCAATCATAATTCCAAACTATCGGTTGATCTTTTTAAAGAAACTTACAAATAAGCTCACAAATTGAAGTATGTTTAGCTATAAACTTACTGATGTACTGAAGTCTGCCCAAAAATCCTCAAACTTCTTTTTCCTTCTAAAATAGAGGTATCTTTCTAATAGCCTTCACTTTATCAGGTTCTACTTCTATCCCTGTCTGGCTCATAACATATCCCAAGAGATTCCCTAAAGTCACCCCGAATGCACATTTCTTCAGGTTCATATGAAGGTTGTAACTATCAATCCTTTAAAATAACTTTTCCAAAGCTTCAAAGTGGCCTTCTCGGGTTACTGATTTAATCATCTTATCATCAATGGATACCTCCACTTCCTTATGGATCAAATCATCCAAGATCTTCGTAGCCATTCTCTGGTAGGTAGCACCCACATTCTTTAGTTTGAATGGTATGACTCGGTAAGCATATGTACCTTATTCGTTGATCAATGCCATCTTGATTCTATCTATAAGCTTTTTCAAAATCTGATTGTATCTGGCATATCCATCCATAAAATTGTACATTGCATTAGAAGCTGCGCTGTTTACCAAGATCTTTATATGAGGAAGTGAAAAATCTTCCTTCGGATAGGCTTTATTCAGATCCCTGTAACCTATACAAATGAAAACTCTTCCATCTTTCGTGGCCACTAGAACTACATTTGCTAACCAAGTAAGATACTGGACTTTCACTAGAAACTTAGCCTCTATCTATTTCATTACTTCTTCTTTAACTTTCTCTGCCCATTCTAGCCTAAGCCTTTAAAGTTTCTACTTAACAGACCTATATCCAAGATAGGTGGGGATGGCATGCTCAACGACTGCATGATTAACTTAATAATTATGAATTATACTATGTTTTAGTACATTTTTATATGTTTAAATGGTTTAATTTAGTGTTAATTTGGTTGATTTTATGATTAATTAATTAATTTTTGTGTTTGTAGATTTAATTGCAAGTTTTGGCATTTTTAAAGGATAAATTGAAGAAAAAAGAAGTTAATTGAAGAAAGAAAAAGATTTGGGGTAATTTTATAATTTGGTAATTTAAAGGCTTATTTCTCATGAAGAGCAAAGAGAAGGAACTCGGAAGAGTTGTAAAACACCTCAATTAAGTTCCACGTCAACTCTTCTTAGGTTAAAATCACCTCACCCAAGTTGTTCATCAACTCACCCAAGCTCACCTCTCCTGAGGGAGGAAACACCTCACCTGAGTTCTATTGCACCTCTATTGTGTTGAAGACTCATTTTTACTATAAAACTCAATTTCTTTCCAAAATAAAAAGTTATAAGGCATAAAAAAATTCTTCTTTTCAAGCTATATAAGCAAGACAAAGCACCTAGATTGAGGGTAGTTAGTTAGATCTAGAGTAGGTTTAGAATTATAAATTTTTCTTTAAGTTTTATGTTAGTTTTCACTTAGGGTTTAAAGGCTACAATTGAATATTCCAAGAAGACTTCAAGAGCTGCTGAAAGATTCTATGTGTTTGTATCTTTTTATTTTTTTCTTAAGTTTTAATTATGTTTGGTAAGTAGTTTTCTTCTCTTCTGCTGAGGGAAACTTGAACCCTTATACTTTTACTGTAAAGACTTGGATTTGAGCTTAATTTTAATACAAGTTGTTATTTTTTAATTCCTATGCAAACTCTTATCTTTGGTTATGGTTGGATTGGTGTTTGTCGTATCAAATAGATGGTTGAATGCTAATTTACACTTTAATTGAGGATATGCATATTCTTAGCTTATTTTTCTCATGTCAATTGATTGTTGTCTTCTGAGAATTGAGGCAGTGATTTATTGCTCATGAGTTGATTTAAATTTAAGAATTTTGAATTGAGAATGGGCTAGATTTAGATCTCTCTTGAAAGGATCTAATGAAGATTTAGGGGTTAAAATTGGATATTCATGCTAGGTGTTAGATTGTTCCTAAATAAAGAATTTAGTGCTTAGAATTATATTTTGAATAAAATATATGTATTTATTTTCACTGGTTTTTCATAATTACTTGTGTTAATTTTAGTCAAATCATTACAGTAGAAGTTGAGGTTGATAGTTCTTTTAGCAAAAGTATTTTACTTATTGTTCTGTGTTTAATTTATGCTCATTTAGTTTTTTTTTTGTTTTTTTTTTTTGCTTTCTTGTTAATTTAGTTTAGTTTTTGCCTTCAAATCACAAACTTCGAAAATAATCTCAGAATGATTCAACTTAAATTAACTTGGGAAATATTTTGCTTAGCAATCCATATTCCCTTGAGTTCGATATTCAAGATTTTAATCTTATTTTTCTATATTACTAGCTGATTTAGTGCGCTTGCTAGATATCGATCACAACTCTTAGCTTGTCTTCATAAGTTTAGAAAAGAATCTTTCATATTTTTTTAATATTCTCTCAAATTCGTTCCTCTTTTCAGGGGTAACATCAGATGTTATCAAGATTTCTCTTGGATTTTTAAGAGTACCAAGATTGAATGGAATAATATTTATTCAATTAATGTCAAATATAAATACTTTACGATCATGATCATGTGAAATGAAATTATACGAAACATCACATAAGTAAGCAAAGTTATTTATATTATTAATATAAGAGGAGCTACATACATCATAATTAAAAAGTTCGAGTATAAAAAGTACAACTAAAGCATCCTCATCTACATTCGGTGAGTTTGATGCTTCGGATGAGCTTGCTTAATTTTCTACATCTAACGTAGCCTCTTTATCTGCTTCTATGACAACTTCTACAATATCATCCCTCAACTCAGGCATAGGAATTTCAAATTCAACTTTTTCTTTTCTTTTGACCCTGGAAGCCAATAGTTCTACTGTCACTATCTCTTCAAGAACATCATCATCCTAGTCAAACAACTTGATCATAAATTCTTCATCCCAAATCCCCTCATGGGCATTATGGTTCCAATAACCCAATCGAAAATATCATTGAATATATCAAACTCGGGAAAAACTTTTCCTCTAACCAGTATAGGCTCAATCTCTCCACAATATTGAGGTACTGCAGATGCAAGCATAAAGCTATCTAAAATGTGTGGGATGCCTTTTACCTTTGATAGAATCTTTCTCTTAGCATCAGACTTGCTATAGCCTAATCCCTTTCAGCTTGTTTGTCCTAGTGTAGTAATAGCTTCAGAAAAACCTTGAGAATTTTTTCCCAATCTACCTCCAAGCAAAGAATTTATTTTCTTTATCATATTCACCACTTGAGGGGTAAACTCCTGTTCACGTCCATTATCAGCATTTATAATAGTTACATAAAACCCACTAAATGGCTGATTTGTTATGCCTAAGATAGAAACCTGATTCTCCCTAGCAACCTTTTTGGTAACCATTTTACTGTAATGGGAAATCTTAATCATTTGGTGAAGAGTAGATGGAACTTCTCCTAATTTGTGAAACTAAGGTCTTCCCAATAGCACAGAAAAGTTAGTCGGTATTGGTAATACTACAAATTATGCCTCAGTGTCAATTAACGCAATCTTCACATCAGACTTAAAAGTACCTACTGCCTTATCCTTTTGTTATTCAACAAGTGGAGCTCTCAACCTTGCTACCTCTTGATTCAACCATCAAAGAAGGCTCTATAGTGGCAATAACTAAAGTGCCTCTGACAATTACATGTTCTTCATGTATAGCAATAGCTGTCAGAGTTTGCTGGCCAGCAAACTATGCCAAGGAACTCATCATGTCGATATCATGACTCTTGTTCTTCTTTCAAACTCATCAAGTCTTCTATCCAGTTCTTAACTATCAATAGCTCTAGTCTGTGTTGGATCTACCATTACTGTACAATTAGAAGCTAGCTCAAAGAATTTGACCAAACCCAAATTAGTTTTTGATGTTTAATCCAATGACTCTAATAAAGATCTCCTAACTAGATGACTGTTCGGACTCCTAAACCACCTTGTCAACTCTATGTTAACTTCAATAATCTAAAACAACCCTCCAGCAAGGCTTAAGTCTTCTAGTTTATCCAATAGACTCGCCTCTTATAAGTACATTTCAAGCGATGTTATTATAGCTTCACTCAGAGTGAATTCCTAGAGAAACTCAAGCTCGAAGCTTATCTAATTAACACTCATCTTCTTATGATTGGTCAAACCCCTAAACCACTTAGATGACTTTATAATGGCTGAAAAAGGAGAGTTCGTTAGCATGTTGTATGATTATGCATATAATGCATAGGCATGTTGTACATCATTTTTAAAACACATAAGCATGACAAAAGGAAACCTTCCAACCTTATCTCCCTCACATAGGTAGTCATGCAGTCTCTTTCCTAGGCAGGATTAACTCATGGGTCAATAGGGAACCCGATGAATATGAATGATGTGTGGTGGAAAACTGACAGCATAACCTCTCTATATTTAAAGCACAGGTAAATGCATTTTTTATTAATATATATTTAGGTAATTTAAATAATTAAAGATAGGCCCACTGAGGCATGACAACCTTTGATTAGTAACTACCTTAATTTATCAAAATTTGATCAAATATATAGATATCCATTTAGCAAGCACAATATTATTGTATATGATACATGGGGAAAGTATCTATTACCATTACATAAGGCTTTGGTCTGGTAGTATAACTTTAAGACTATCCAAGCATGGTCCCTGCCAATGGATCTAGCTCATCATGAGAATGATGATCGATCAAGTCACCATTTAATATGCAAAAGGTATAAGGCTTGGGCTGGAGATTATTCCCTGACACTTCCTTACATTAAGTGAACATAGGGTTGTGCTTTGAGAATGCATCATTGGTTAAATAGGGATGCCTAACCTAATTCTAAGGCCGTAGCATGTTTTAATGTAACCTGAGTCAGAAGAAGATTGAAATAATTAACCATAAACAATTATTTATGTTAAACCAACCAAGTCGCTTTCAGAGTAAAATCTTATAGTCCCTAGTGGAGTCGCTACTGTGATACGTATCAACCTTATAGGCATCCGGTATAATGTTCAAAACCCACTTTTAGGGCTTGAGATCGAATCAAAGCTCATTTAACTCGTGAAAGCCGACCGTTTTGCAATAGATATGATTTTATTCCTATCTATTACTGACAAGCAACTTATAAGGGCATTTACGAAGCACCACAAGGCAGGTATCGTAGAGTCGCCACCTAATAGAATATTGAAAAAGTGAGTTCTTATTTCATGAAGCCAAAACGAGAGATAGTTTGGACTTCACTCCTATTTACAACTTAGCTGATGTTTACATAAACGACTATTTATGGCTAATTATTCTAATCCTCCTCTCAAGCATTATGAGGTAAAGAATTAAATGGTGCATTGCAAGCAAATAGAAATCAATAAATCATATACAGTATTTAAATAAATCATACATAAATTATGTAATTGATTGATTTGGAAACATTGATTCACTCATGCCTCTTTTGTAAAAGAATAATATATGTGATTTTTGGGATAAAAGTGGACATTGGTCCATTTTATTAGGAAAATTCAATTATTTATGTAGAAAGCATTTAATATGAATTTTCCTATTTTATCATGCCAAAAATGCCTTTTCTTTACTGACTATTACAAATTATTACACAAAAATAATAAAAACCAAGGACAAAATAAATAAATAAACAAATGAGGCTAAAAATGATCTCAAATCGGATAATTCAATTTTTAATTCCTAAACTCCTTTACAAAGGATTTATGATGCATTTTACCCAAAATAGAAAAAAAAAAGAAAAATTGATATTAGCAAAGTAAAAAACTCAAAGCTTTAACAAATAAAATTAAACAAAATAGCAAAAAATTAGACAAAAAGAATGAACAAAAGAAGAAAAAATGTAGAATAAATAAGAAGAGAAAAAACAAATTAAAAAACCACCAGAAAGGCCAAAGACTGAGTTACAGACTCATTCAAAAGGCAAAAGGCAAGTCACGGCCGCACAAAAGTAAGTCACAACCTTAAGTGGGGAGAGTTTTGCCCCCTCAAGTAAGTTACGAACCATTCTAAAGTAAGTCATGGCTTTAGGGCTTAAGGCCGTGAGTCACCTCTGGAATGCCCAGTGGCTATTGGAACGATGCCATAACCATTTTTAAAGCTTTTAAATTGCATCATAAGGCCCAAAAATACATGTAAAGGCTCTTAAACTATCCAAATTTAACTTAAATGCTAAAAAAAACTAATAAAACAACAAAAGAACACTTTTTGCATAAAAATACCATATGATTGAAATATGCCTTAGAGAGAGAAAATGAAGTTTAATAAGCTTTAAATTCACTTAAATCTATATATAAACAAAATATTCATGCATAAAAATTTAATATTACACACAAACACACTTCTAAGACATTATTTACACAAAAATATTAAGGAAAACATATTACAAGAGAGGAAAGATAAAAAAATAGAGCAAGGAGAATATTCAAAAAAATTAAAATCAAAATTTACAAGAATAAAAGTCCTAGATCTATGCAAGAACTATAAGTTTACGTCTTACATTACCTTCAGGAAAGCTACTTTAACAATCCAGTGAGAGCATCTCTATTTCTTCTTTCTGCTTCCTTTGTATCTCCAAATCAGATAAAAAACATAAAGTTTTTTTTCCTTTTTTCTCTCCCCGGATTCTTGGTTATTTTTCCCAAAAATTGGTTATCATGCATTTAAAGAAAATAATTACCTTTAAATGCCTTAGATTAGGATTAACAAAGTAGAAGATTTTTATCTTGAAAATAATCCCCTATTTCACAGAGAAAATATGTAATTTTGGGTAAAAAAACCCAATCACAGCCTTGACTCAGATGTGGGCCCCTAAAAAAGTTTAAAATTCACTTTACTTGAAAAAAAGTAAGTCGAAGGCTGGGGCCGTGACTTGCTAGTGAGTCACGACCTTAATTCAAGCTCAATGACTCAAATCACGATCCAAAAAATGGGGGAGTAAGTCACCCCTTCGGATTGTGACTCAAAAATGAGTCACAGTTTTGACCCATGATTCAAGGCCGTGAATCATTTCTAAATTAATCCGTAGCCTTTAGATATGCTTATTTCACCCATCCAAAAGAGATAAACACATGTATGCCACTACTCTCAAAACTTATAATAAAATATTTTTCAAAAACACAATGCTAAAGAAGGATAGAGTGCTACTGCTTCCTGGGTGCTTTTGAAATTGCATTATCCTTATTAGGTAACCTTGACAGAGGTTGACTCAAGCCCAATATCTACAAAAAGATATAGCTAAAACAACACCAGCTCCTTCAGGCTTTTTTTTCATTATTATAGCCCTATTCTTACCCCTTATACACACTAACCTTATTATTGAATTCCTTCGTACTCTGAACCCTCTCAGGATGATCTTGATAGTTTAAGTTATTCTCATAAATTTGTTCTTAAACAATTAAGAAAATAGCCTAAGCGATAAATAGCTATTGTTACTACTCTTACTTCCTAACCTTCTTCATCCTTAGCGCTTCTACTAAGAAACCAACCTAAACAAAAAGATAAAAAAGTTCTTTTTAAAGATCATTATAAAGCCTTTACATATACCCTAGAAAAAATTAGGTGTGTTTAGGATTCAATAGAGAGATAATATAAAAGAGGTAAGTATTTGAAAGTGTAGAAAATGGTCTGAATGGATTTAATTTCAAAGTTAGGGGCAAAATGATAAATTAAAGGTATGTATACTTAGAAAGATATGAAATAAGGACAATATTGAAAATTTACTTATAACACCATAGACCAAACGTGAGTATTAAATAGTTAAGGTTAAAGTTGTGGAATTAAAGAAGAAAAAAAGGGGTTAAAAAAGAATTGCCTAAGGCTCACATTCCACTCATCTTTTCTAGAATTCACATGTGAAAGAAAGAAGAAAATAGGGTATTTAAGGGATGGGGGTTGGCTAATCAAAGAAAAAGGAGGCAACCATTTCTTCTCTCACTAAACTTAGACATTTTTGCCCTTTCCTACATCTAAATTTTGCTAAAGCCCTTGAGAGGAAAGAAAGAGTTTGATGGTTGGGTATTTCTAAGGTAATATGTCTTTTTTTCTTCTTATTCTTCTTCTTCTTCTTTGTTAATAAGATGGAATTGTATTAAAGAGTATGACTAGATACTTATTTAAGAAATTATGCTCTATATAAAAAGTGAGAGTTAAGGAAAGGGATTATAAAGAACTAAAGAGGTGTTCTTAGATTTCATTAAAGGTATAGGAAATTTACATTTTGTGTTTGTGTTTACTCTTAAATTCCATATTATGAGGATGTGTATATGAGATAACAGCATGGATGTAGGGCTACCTAATGCATAAGTGCCGAATTTTTGAGAATTTGCTTAAGATAGTAAGAATTTATTCTAGAGTTCACTGGACCTAGTCACGCTATTTTTCCTATAAATGGAGTTATAGCGTTGCAAATTGAATGATTATAGTTGGGTTAGAAACTAAAATCACATACCTAAATTTCATGTGAATAAGTTAAATTTTAAATCTTCTTATAAGCTAGTAAAAAATTAGCTTAAACCTTAATAGTGTCTGTTGCCTTGTTATTGGGAGTAATATAAATTTTTTATGAATATATGGAGATTTAAATGCTCAAATTGAATGATTATTAATGTTTTAGAAACTAGAAACATAGATAAACAACTTTGTAGAAGACCATTTTACCTATAACATTCATCTTCTATGTCTAAAATTCATTGCAAAATCAGGTAGAACAGTTGCCTACCACCTCGATAGGGTTACTTTCCAACCTAACCGAGGTGTTCATCTCTGGATTTAATAGCACCAAACAACTCAGTAGGGTTCCCTTCCAACCCTAGTCAAGGTCTCTAGCCACCCCAGCCAAGGTTCCCTTCAACCCGACTGAGGTAGGTGTTCTGAATGTTACAGAATTTTTCACCTCGGTAGGGTTGAATCTTGCCCCTATCGAGGCACTTCCCATATTTGACTAAATTGAGTTTTAAGCCTTTATAACACCATCAAAATCCATATAAACCTTCTTAAACCTATTTAAAATCTCTTAAACATAAAATTAAGGGAAATAGATGGCATAAACTATATATAGAATACAAAAATGCAAAGAAGACATAAATTCAAACATAGGACCTTAAAGATGTATGTATAAATATATATACATGAGTATGTGTGATTAAAGATGTTCAATTAAGTTATATATACTATATGAATGTTTATATTTTTTGAAACATGTATAGGTACATGTGAATATGTATAAGTGGAGATGTACCAAAATAATGATACATAAGTGTACATACATATGAATGCTTATAATTATAAGAATAAGAACTCTTAATTAATGCCACCTTAATATGATTACATAAGATGTTTATAGCCACATGGTTTAATTTATGGGATTGTAAGCCTCTCTATATATATTCATTTCATGCATTTATATATATAAGATGTAGTTTCATTACAAAAGTATATAACATATAGAAGTGTATAGAAATAAGTGTAATATAGGAAGATATATGAACATGAGTTGAAGCAAAATGGGAGTGACCTATATGTTTGACTAATGTATTAGTTACATTACTTGATTGGATATGCTTAGTATGCTAATTCGTTTGGACATATAGTAATATGTTCAAACACAATGATGTATAAAATATGTATGTGATGAATAATATAGATATGCACATAAATATTTACATATGGGTAAACATATTAGTTTCCATGTAATTATAGCATTTATGGACATGATATGTAAATATAGAAACTAAAGGTGCTAGTGTCAAGATACATGCATGATTTAATATACATTTTAATCATATGATATTTTTTTATAAAAAATAGAATGTCAGCATGCATACAAGTATCATCTAGATAATAGAATATGTGACAGCATAAGAATAAGTATCTTATTCATATACACATAATGAGTTTTAAGCTTTTGTATTAAATACTAGTGCAATATGTGTACACATGAGCATGTATATGCATTTTATGCTCATAGATGTGTGTGTGTGTGTATTTAAGGTAATGATTTATACAGTTGAAAAGAGAAAAGTAAAGAAAGTTAAAGAAAAAAGGTTATAGTTATTTGGCATGCGTCATTATCTAGTTGTGGATAGATAGGCATGCCTATAAGGGTATTTTGTAGTTGCTATAGGTTCGACCCCATTTAGATCCATATTATAGTACTGACCCTGTTTGGATTCGCTTGATCGGTCCTTAGTATAAATCTAACTCCATTTGGATCCATAGTTCGATACCTTTGGATATCTTTGTTGTACCTTCGGGTACCATAGTATCACCCGTTATCCACATCCGTAGAGAGGTGCAGGCTTATTACAAAATATAAGTAAAGCATCACAAGAAACAATATGATAGAAATCACACACTATTTCATGATTTGATCCACATGTTACTTTTATATGAATCCATGAATAGTAAATGGAAAACATGAAATTGGTGGAAGTCATATTTTAACATGAAGTATAAAGTATCATAGTATCACATGTATATAATTATTACTATAATTACATAATGTTTTATGCACTTAAGATCATAGGTTATATATGAATACACTTAACATGAAGTATAAAGTATCATTGTATCACATGTATATAATTATTACTATAATTACATAATGTTTTATGCAATTAAGATCATAGGTTATATATGAATACACTTAATTAGTTGTTGTGACTCATGATCAATTATGAAATACTACTACTCATTGTTTGTAAGAACCTCCAAAGTGAGAATCTATAACTTTGTATGCCACTTTGATGTGATATATGGATTGGATACAATCTATGACTATTAAATATTAATAAACTAAAAACTCATGTGAATAAAGAAAATGAAATAGAAATAGTAACACATTTAGGTCCAAGAATAAAATGCAAGGAATACAAGGGATTACAAAATAAATATAGGTTTAATATAGAACTTGTGAATTAATTTGGCATACACATAGACCCTAATAATTAGCTTAATCATATGTAAATAGTTGCTTAGAATTAACTATGACTAGATTGCATATATGTATGTGTGTGTGTGTGTGTGTATATATATATATCTGAAAGACATGAGAATATTAAAACTAACTAAGAATAGAGAGTAAAAGCCTAATAAATTAAACAAATGTATATACATTTAAGAGTTACATGAACATTTCCCGAAAGTAATAAAAAATTAAGTGAACAAATTGTTAGTAAATAATGAAGTTGAATATAAGTATCACTTGTAACAATGCAAGAGAAAATTGTGAATGCATACAAATATGTAATCTATATGAATTTGTATATAGGATGCTTGTTTTAAAATAGCTGATTTAACTTAAGGTGCATGCCAGTAACCAATACGTCTAAACAAAACAAGATCAATACGTCTTATACATGTTGTAATGAGGTTGGGGTATGGCTAACAAAGAAATGAAAGGTGTACAAAATATCATAGCCATTCAATAGCTCCACTCAACCTAATAACACTGTAAAATTTTTCAGCTCACATTTAACCATTTTTCTCCATTCACAAGATGTTTTAAATGTTAGACCACCTAGAATGCATAATTATTTTCCAAAATTTAGATTTCTAAGAAAGGACTACATTAAATGTTCACTTGATGGTGCCATTGCTTGATCAAATTGCAAGCTCTAAAATTCCTTCTCTAATTTCAGTAAGCCACCATATACTTATTGCAAGCTATAATCAAACTTTATTTTATACTATTATTCCTTTTCTTCTCTTCTTATTTTTTTAATGAAACAAGGGCTTGCTTATAATGCCATTAAAAATAACTACATTTTGGAAATAATCCTTAGATTCACAAAATAATCCCAATCTAAGATTCTCCTTGACATTTAACTCTTATCTTAGCTCATTTCTTCTTAATCCTGAAAATTTTTCCCTACTCACTTCAAGAATGCCCAGTTCTAAAAGGGATAAGAAAACGGCTTTTAAGGCTAGGAAAATTACATAAGTGCTAAAAAAATAAAGATTTGGTACGCAATTAGCATACCTCAATAGGCTCAACAGGGCTATGTAAGGGGAATAATTTTTATACCAGTTAGGTCAACAGGCTTTTAGAGGTTACAATGAAAACTATCTAAATCATTTCAAGCTTTGCATTCAAATTGCTATAAATGCTTTGAAAGGTGATGAGAAAAGTTCTAGCGCTCTGAAATTCCTATTCGATCACCTTTATGCATTGATTTGATTGATTTTTCTAAAAGTAGGCCTAAAGTGTACATTATTTTGGAGACCTACTGGTATCGATTTACTTGAACCTAACTGAAACAAACAATCAACAACTAACTACTCTTTGATCATTCAACTACCCTAAACAAGCTTTTCTCAACCTAAGTTTGAAGTGTCCACAACGGAAATAACTATAGGCAAGCTAAGCACAAATGTAGTGGTTTTATTTTGATAACAACCAAAGACACTCAACCAAAAAAAATTAAAGCTATAGAGGGCAAATATATAAACACAAACTTAAGGAATTAAAACAACTAATTGGACATTAAAGAAAAGAAAAATAAATAAAGACAAACACAACTAAACATTAAGAAAATTCAAGAAAACTACAACTATTAACAACTACAAATAACAAAAATAACTAAATCATAGAAAATCAACAAACTAAGTTAAAATAAAATAAGAGTAAATTAAACTACTGTGGTGTTAGAACTAAACAAGCAAAATATCCAATAAAATTTTATAAAATATCTCTAAATAACACCCTCACCCCACACTTAAATTTTTGCTGCCCTTAGCAAAATACAAGCATAAAATTCATAAAATATTGGGATTAAAGAAAATCCCAGAAAATCAATCATCGTTGTGAAGTTGGAGGAGGAAATTGAGCATCAAAATGCGACTGAATCACTCATAAAATAGTAACAATATGGTCCATCCTCTCTGACATGGCATCCAGGTGGCCCATAATCACAGTGTACTATTTAGATCAGAGAGTAATAGTAGCTACCTCTGTTCGCTGAAGCCTATGGCTCTCTTCTTTACAGCTTCTCTGTAGAGATTTCTATCCGACACTATTGTGTACCCTTGCTTTGGAAATCGCAGATCATCTATAAGAATCGACAAATTCTTCAAAATTTTTTAGTCAATTACAATTGTTTTATCGATGGCTTTCTCCAAGCTGGTGTAGTTGACATGGCTAGCCAATGTGGTCATAAAGCCTCCTAAAGTAAGCTTCGAGTCCCTCTTTTTGTAGATTCTCAAGTCGTTAATTTTTGCTACAATGAATATTTCTCTATTAAGGTGAATTCTATATTTTATCCCATATAAAATGGTGGTTGAAGAATGCTAGTGCCAAGTACCTGTGCATGATTCTCAATGAGTGATTCTTTAGGTGATGGGCCTTGGTGTTGCTAGCATCGAACGTGGTAGGGTCCTCTTCATCATAAATCCTGAGCCAGACTTCTTACCTATTCAAATTTTCAATCCACTTTGCAGCATATGGGTTAAAACCTAAGACAGTTGAGAACTCATTAAAGGTCATTTGATGTGAAGTGCCATTAAGCTAAAAACTGACATTGACTTCATCAGGTGGCTATCTTTCCCTATTCGGATCCTGACGGTGGCTAAGAAATCTTGTACAAGATGGGGGTAAACTTGCTCCCTCTGCTCAATAAATTCCTTTCATCCAACACTATCAATCAAATGGTCGATCTTATTCTTCATATGAATCTCCTACATAAGCTCTGTATCAATATAGGGCGTGGCTAAGTACTCTTATCTATTAAAAAAAAGCCATTCATCCTTGAATTAGTTGAGAACCCATTTTGGAGTTTTTGGTTTTGAAGGTTCTTGAGGGGCTGAGGATGGAGATCCAGCTTCAATCCTAATGTGCTTTGGTGCCACTGCAAAGATAAACCATTCTCATTAGATTTTAACGCATTAAGCTTACCTATAATGCAAGAGAGGTAAATTTATCAATTAAAGTATAAAAATGTAGCACACGAGATAAACATTCGATAACTACATTGCACATGATTCAATGTACGTCGAGCAATAATATATAAGCATGCAAACACAAATTAGCTATGAGAATCACAATTAAGAACTAAATGAATAGCTAAACTAGGCAATACAATTGAAAAGAAGAATTTGACGCAATCTATACAAACAACTTGAACTAAGCTAATTGTACAATTAAATTCATGCTCAACTAGCCATGCTTAAGGTGAATACATGCCCGAATTTAAAGGATCAAAGTGGTGCCATAAGTTAGATGACACAAATGATTGTGAAAGAAACTAAAAATAAAACAAATGGCATATAATCATGACAAAACAGTGCAAAGGCAAAGTAAGACACAAAATTTATCTCCTTTTAAGCAAAGAGTTCATACCAAACAAAACAAGCTCAAGTCTAGATATATATGTGAGTGAATTGGCATCAAACATATATCGAAAAATATAGACATTGCATTCTAAAAAATCAAACTTAACATCTATGGTAAAAATGCATAGTGATTAGTTATGAAACTAAAATTTGCTTCTTTGAGACATTTTTATGAACACATGACATGCATCAATAAAAATTGCAATCAAATGTAATTTAAAGAAGATGAACACTTACAAAATTAACCATTAAGTGTACAAAATACATAACCATGGCATTTCTTCAAAACAAAAGAAGTGAAAACACTTAAATGGAGATTTTTCCTAAACTAACACATACACAATGGTATTCTAATCACTCAAAGCAAATCTTAGGCATATAAACATAACACTAACAACAACTAACTTCTCTTAACTCAGAAATCATGGAAAACAAAAATTAAAGTAGAGACGAAAGCCAAAAGAAATAAAGTTTGAGTACTTACCTGTTAAAGATACTTGACAAGGAGAAAATGCACTATGAATGAGGAAATAGGGTGAGAATGTCAGAATCACCAAGAGGTTAGAAGAAAATTTGAAAGAAAGGTGAATGGATATGATTATTGGGGTGTATTTAAAGATGGACATGATAGAGTGCCTTAGGGATATGGCTAAGACTACAAGGACTCAGCCGAGTCGGTCATAAAATCTAAAATGTACAGTTTTGAAAAATAAAAGGACATAGTTGAGTCCACATGGTCTCGATCGAGTTCACCATCTATTTTTAAAAAAACCTTGATTACACTCAGCTAAGACCATTTTATCTCGATCAAGTGATCCATTCTGTAACAAAGCACCCTCATGCACACGGTTGAGATCAATTGGTCTCTATCGAGTGGCCCAAAAATGAAAAATTAAACTTTCACTAACACACGACTGAGACCAATTGGTCTCGACCGAATGACCTATTATGGACTGGCATATTTATGTTGCATATGGCTAAGACTAATGGTCTCGATCAAGTGACCTTTATTGTTACCGGAATAAGGTGTTGCACATGGTTGAAACCAGAGTCCAAAATTTTTGCACTCTTTAAAAAATTTCACACCATCATTAATGCATATGATTATGATAATGTTGAACAAGCATTTACAACATTTAACACCACTTATTACAATAAAAGCAAACATATAAAACAACCATTAAACAAAACTTAAAATGGAAATTAATGGAAATAAGTTCATAAGTTAGAAAAAGTTCTGGGTTCACCAACTTGAATTTTAATGCTTTAATGGCACATCTTTCAAACTGATGACCACCAATGTGACTTTAAACTTGGAGTCGAAGTAAGGCTCTAGATGGTGACATTTACTTTAAACTCACGGCCATCTTTCGGGTGTTTGACAGTGACTACTCCATAGCGAGTGACCTCTACAACTTCATAAGGTCCATTCCATTTCGATTTTAACTTTCCCGAAAATAGTTGAAGACAGCTATCATAGACTTGCACCTTCATTCCTCGGGTAAATTCTTTGGGCGCTAGCTTGTTGTCATGCCACCTTTTAGTCTTCTCTTTGTATCTTTAGGCATGATTGTGCACCCAAAATCTCATCTCTTCCAACTTATTCAACTTTAAAGCCCTACACTTTCCTTCATTATCAAGATCAAAATTCAAGAATTTTATGGCCCAATAAGCCTTGTGTTCTAATTCGATTGGTAGATGATAGGACTTACCAAAAATTAGCCAAAAAACGGATATCCCTATAGGCATCTTAAATGCTATCCTATATGCCTATAATGCTTCATCAAGCTTAAGATACCAATCTTTTCTAGATGTATTGACCATTTTTTTCATAATGGATTTGAATTTTCGGTTTGACACTTCCATTTGACCATTGGGTTGGGTATGGTATGGGGTGGTGATCTTATGCCCAACTCCAAACATCTTTAATAAAGCTCCAAATTGATGATTGACAAAGTGTTTGCCACCATCACTAATTATAGCTCTAGGTGCTCCATACAGGGTGAATATGTTCTTTCTCAAAAATTCAAGCTCTACTTTGGCATCATAAGTCCTAGTGGCTATAGCTTCTATCCATTTGCTCACGTAATCTACTACCACTAAGATATACTTAAACCTGTAGGATATTGAAAAAAGGTCCCATGAAATCTATGCCCTATAATTCATATAGCTCTACCTTTAGCTTATTGGTCAATGGTAATTCATCCCTCCTAGATATATTTCCTACCTTTTGACATTTATCACATGATTGAATGAAAATTTTCACATCATTAAATAAATTAGGCTAATAAAATCTAAAGAAAAGAATTTTTGATATCGCTTAGCTTGGCCCATGCTGTCCACTGGCTTCTCCATTGTGGCATACCTTGTTAATGTCTCCTTGTTCTTCCTTAGGATTACACCTCCTCAACACTTGATCAGCACATAATTGTAAGAGATAGGGGGTTATTCGATATGTAGCGCTTTAGATCAGCTTTCAGCTTTTTCCTCTATTGCCACGTATAATCCTTTGGCATGTAACCACATGTAAGGTAATTCGCTAAATCAGCATACCAAGGAATAGCAACATCACAAATAAATAAAAGTATAAATATGTTCAAATGGGAATAAGTCTAAGATCTCCCCTTTCTCAATATGTTTTTGCTTGAGTCAAGATAGATGATCTGCCATAAAGTTTTTCTCTCATTTTTATCCTTGATTTCTAAGTTAAACTCTTGTAAAAGGAGTACCTATCTAATCAATCCTAGCTTTGACTTCTTTTTAGCAATGAGGTGTCTCAATGCCGCATGATTAGACCATACCATAATTTTTGCACGAAGCAAGTAAGGTCTAAACTTCTCAAATGCGAAGACAATTGCAAGAAGTTCTTTCTTAGTTGTGGTGTAATTAACCTGAGCTTCTGTTAAGATATGACTCGCGTAGTAAATTGCATAAAACACTTTCTCCCTCCTTTGTCCCAACATTTCTCTAATTGTAAAATCACTTGCATCACACATTAATTCAAATGGAAAATTCCAATCTAGAGAAATAATCATTAGAGGTGAAATGAGTTTTCTTTCAAAGTGTTAAATGCATACAAGCACTCATTAGTAAAACTAAAAGGAGCATCTTTCATCAATAAATTTGATAAAGGTTTGGCAATTTAGGAGAAATCATTAATAAATCTACGGTAGAAATCCGTATAAAAAGCTCCTAACTTCCTTGACATTAGTTGGGAGTGGAAGTTTCTCAATTACCTTTACTTTGGCTCTATCAACCTCTATCCCCTTTTTTGAAATTTTATACCCTAAAATAATGCCCTCATTTACTATAAAAATGGCATTTCTCCCAATTCAACACTAGATTGGTGTTCTCACACCTCTTTAGCACTAAATCAAGATGCTTAAAATAGCTCTTAAAATATCTCTCATATATGGTGAAGTCATCCATGAATAAATTCATAAATTTCTCCATAGAATATTACCATTATTTACCGTTGAAATGTAGTTATGCCTTACATAATCCAAAAGGCATCCTCCTATAGGCAAAAGTACCATAAGGAAAGGTGAAAGTTTTTTTCTCTTGGTCCTCGGGGGCTATGATGATTTGTAAGTATCTTAAATACCCATCTAGGAAAAAATAAAACCTATTTTTCGCTAACCTATCAAGCATTTGATCAATAAATGGTAAAAAGAAGTGGTCTTTCCTAGTTGCACTATTGAATCTCCTATAATCAATACACACCCTTCAACTCATAATCGTATGACTTTGGATGAGTTCATTTTGCTCATTTTTCATCACAGTTATCCCCCCTTTCTAAGGAATGCACTGAACCGGACTTACTGAACTACTATTAGAGATAAGAAAGATTATACCTATAATGAGCAACTTTAAAACTTTTTCTTAACTACCTTTTGCATTGCTAGATTCAATCTCCTTTGGGGTTGCACAACTGGTTTGCAAAATTCCTTCATCAAAATGTGATGAGTGCAGTAGCTCAGGTTGATCCTTTTTAGATTTGAAGTCTCCCATCCGATGGCTCATTTGTGCTTCTTTAGCACTTCAATCAGTAGCTCATCTTCAATACCTATCAAAACAGAAGATATAATTACTTTTTTGGCTCCATCTTCAAGAATACATACATTAAATAAGAGGGCAGAGGTTTGAGTTCAGTTTTTGAATCTCCCTTTTGTAGCTCAATCTCTTTTTCATTGGAATCTCTCTCTTCGTACTCCTTATCTAGCTCTTCCACAACTTCTTTCTCTACCTTGGTTAAATCTTCCTCCTTAATCTCATTCACCAAATAATTCCTTAATGGATTATCCAGCAGAATTTTCTCTTGCATTTCCTCTCTATAGTCCTTTATTGCATTCACAAAGCATAACAACTCCTTGAATTCACACGATGGATGCTTCATCACATTGTTCACATCAAATACCATTTCCACATCATTGAACCTTAGAGTTACAGTTTGCCCATACACGTTTATAAATGCTCTTGTTGTATTTAGAAATGGCCTTCCCACAATCAACGGGACCTTTGTATCCTCATCCATATCCATCACAATGAAGTTAACTGGGAAAATGAAGTTGTCCACTTTAACTAACAAGCCTTTTATGATTCCCTTGGGATGCTTGATTGAGTGATCCATTAGTTAAAGTGTCATACTCATTTCTTTGATGCCTCATAACTTCAACTTCCTGCATATTGAGTATGGCATCAATTTTATGCTTACCCCTAAATGGTATAGTGCATTAGTTATAAAATCCCCCCTAACTCATAAGGTAATGTAAAACTACTAGAATCTTCTAACTTAGCATAAATTTTATTGGAGATAATTGCATTACAATTTTTAGAAAGTTGGATAGTGCCTACCCCTGCTAGCTTCTTTTTATTTGAACAAAGATATTTCATGAATTTTGCATATTTTGACATGTGAAGTAAAGCCACAACAAATGGCAAATTAACATGCAATTTCTTAAATATGTTTAACAATCTCTATAATTTCTCATTGTTTTTCTCTTTTCTAGCTATTTAGGGAAATGGCAAGTAACATGCATCAAATGGTAAATCATAATTTATGATGTTCTTATCCTTCTCTTTTTGCTTTGGAACATCTTCTACATTCTTAGGGTTAGTGTTACATACTTTCATTGTATGTTTGACATTTTTAGAAGAGGATGATGGTTGGTTACCTTGTTATATTCCTTGGATTTCCTTACCACTCCTTAATGAGATAGCTTTAGCTTCTTCTTTGGGGTTCTGATAAACATTTAAAGGAAATGCACCTAGTGGCCTTATTGAAATAGAATTTGCAATTTGACCCACTTGAGTCTCCAAATTCTTCATTGCTACATCTTGATTTCTATTCCATTGCTCTTAAGCCTTCTACCTTGCCTTTTGGCTAGTCATGAACTGATTTTGGCTAGTCATAAATTCATTTTGAGTTGACATCAAACCAACAAACATCTCTTTAAGGTTTGATTTCTTTTCTTATGGTGGGGGCTATCTATGATGAAATCCAAGGGGTTGATATGGTGTTTGATAGACTTAAGGTGGTTGATATGGTGCTTAAAAATGAGTATGTGCTACTGTGGATTGATGTTGCTGATGGTAACTATGGTTGTGCTTGGCTTGGTTATGTGAAGATGGGTTAAATAGGGCTCTCTGGTTAGTGTTTGAGGTTAATGCTTGATTTCCATCTCTCCGTGAGAAATTTGGGTGCTTCCTCTATCTAGAATTTTAATAATTGTTGAATGGATCAATCCTTTTGTATTCATGCAAAGCATTCATTTCTCCCATCCTTTGGGTGTATTGCTCAATTGCCCTTATATCACAACTCGAATTTCCTCCCTTAAAAGCGTTGCCTTTTTTGGATAATTGTTGACATATTCTAAACTTTTAGCCCATTCAATCCTTTTTCAATAGCTCTAATTAAGCTTTTAACATTGCCACTTTATCCATGGTGTGAACTCCCTATCTCCTCATTAATTCTCTTAAACCAGACTATTGAGCCTTATTCATTGTCATTTCATCAATGAGCAAAAAGGCTTCTTCCGAAACTTTGTTTATGAAGCCTTTCCCCGATGCAACATCCAATAAACACCATGTGGTTTGATTGCATACTGCGTAAAATGTGAACATCAATTGATGCATTGCAATCTTATGATGAGGATAGCTTATGAATAATCTCTTAAACCTTTCCCAAGCTTCATGAAAGGTTTCATCATTTAGTTGCTAGAAATGGTAGATACTATTCTCTATACTTGTCATCTTGGTGGGTGAAAAAAATCTTACAAGAAACTGTTCCTGCATTTGTTCCCATGAATGAATAGATTAACTTGATATCATAGACAACCAATCTCTCACTTTCCCTATAAGAGTGAAAGGAAAAAGCTTTAACTGTATAATATCCATTATCACACAATGAATTTGGATTATATTAGGGACTTCTTAAAAAATATCTAGGTGTTGTGCGAGATCTTTTATATCCGATCCTAAAAATTAGTTCCTTTAAACCATGATGAACGTTGCCCTTTTTAGCTAGAAATATTATTGTCTAGGAAGCACCACTGTCCTATGCTCCTCATTCCATCATAGAGTGGTATAATCACGGATAGTCCTTGATCTTGGACAATTATGATTTCTTTCATGCTATTGTTGTTACCTTACTCCTTCTTCATCAATAAGAGGCACTCCCAGATTTAGTGGATTGACCATATCTTTGTTCTGAATTTGTCTCTTCCTCCGATATAAGGTCCTCCTAATTTTGGGATCAAATGGTGCTAAATGATGTTGATGGCATCTATTCATACACTAAAATCACCTGAAAAGAATAAGTGAAGAAAAATAAGTAAAAGAAAAGCATGTAATAATAATCAATCAAATTAACAATTAAGCATGACAATTTATTCCTCGACAATGGCGCCAAAAACTTGATAGGATGTCAGCAAGTGCACTGAATCGACAAGTAATAAAGTGGGATATTTTTAAGACCACGAATGTCAAACCCAAGGGAAAAAAATCAATACAAAGATAATTGATTAATTGGAAATATATACTTGAGGAATACCTAACTGTTTGTTGATTTGTGTTGTGTTTAGTGATATAGATAATTAACATAAAAGTAAAACAATGCGAAGTATAAATAATCAAGACACTTGAAAATAGAAATTATAAAATTGATGGAAATAACAATAACTAAATACTTTATTTAGGAAACTATTCCTCCCCATCCCCATGCAAGATTCATTTTTAACATAATAATCATATATTTCAGATGTGGACAACCCATCTAAACCCCTAGATCCCATTCCGGAGCTTACTACTCTAACTACCCGATATCCCATTCCAGAGCTTACCCAATAGCTAGTATAAGCATAGGTTCCAAAATCTAGGTGTGAACTAATATCCAATCCGAAGCTTACTAATCCAACACCTATTCATTTTCCTTTTTTTTCAAATTTTACATCACATAAACCTTAGATCTCACAACTTCCATTTTGAAGATGCCATCAAAACTACAGCATATGCGAAGAAAAATTGAATGTACAGGGCATAAGCATTAAACAAATATTCATAAATACTTGTCAAACATCCATACCAAGATAAGCTCAAGGGAAAAAAATCTAAAATATATATTAAGAAATAAGTTCATATCCCTTACATGGTTAGAGGATTCAAATATCCCCAAACAACAAAATGACTACTTCTTACTCATAATGTAAATAACAAGTAACAAGTAAGAAGAAACTGTAAAACCCATTTGGAGTTATAGATCCGAAGTTGGTGAAGCTTCATTTCTTATTCTCCAGTTGGAATTTGATTACAAACTATAACTTGAAGTATAAACTAAGATATAATAAAGCATTTTTGTATTTTTGAAGTAAAACTATATTGAAAGAGTAATTTTTACAAGTAAATCTATGAAAACTAAATATGAAAACCCTAAAGTATGAAGAAAATACGAGCTAAACTACTAAGAAAAAACCTAAAGCTCAGAAACCTAAAAAGATCTCTTTTAAGCTAGATAAAAATGCAGCTTTTATATAAGGCTATAGATAGACACAACTAAGACACTTTGGTCTTAGCTGTGTTTAATCAGTTAAAAGAGTATTGCAGCACAGGACACAATTGAGACACTTTGGCCTCAACTGTGCCTACCTTCTGGATTGAATCATCTTTGAATTCTACATTGGACATGATGGAGATAGTTGGTCTCAACTGACTCCCTTGGTGAAATGGTACATTTTGAAGATCTGCATGGCACACAGCTAAGACTAATGGTCTTAGCTAAGTGTTGACCACTACTTCTGCAAAAAATTAAAAATACACCATTAAACACTCAAAAACTTCATAAATATCAAAATAATCATATTTGACATAAAAAGAGAATTTTGACACTAAAAATAAGAAAAACATGCAAAACGTGATGCAAACATAGATAAAAATGCACTAAAAATAAACAATAAATCGAGTTATCAGACGTTTTATCCAAACCTCCAATAAACCTCAAACTCATCACCAAAGCTTCTATTATTACTCCCCCTCTTATTTACACCATAGATAACCTTAAACCACACCCTAGTTCAATAGAAAATGTTAGCCCCATCCAATACATACCTGCCACTAATAAACAATCAACCCCTCTTGATTGTCCTCTCAACAATCCTAAACAAATAAGAACTTTAACCAAAAATTATTTGTTCCATTAAATGCACCTTTTTAAAAATAAAAGATGTGTTTTTGATAACATTAACTTCTTTCACATCGATCTCCTTTGGATAATCAACTTTCGAGTTTCTCAAAATACTCCTGGCTGTGTTGAAGAATTAGGCTTCCTATAGTGTTTATCAGTTCTTCACACTTATGCCATTATAATTCATCTGCTTGAAGTATCCATTATGTTTTTGATAATGTGGACAACCACTCTTCCATGCTTCGGTAGTTCTTAGAGTGGTATTGCCCACTCAATCGGTGGAGATGACAAATTCTCAAAATTATTTAGGATCACCAATTATGGTAGAAATCTCAAGCAGTGGCTAATAGCTATACTTCTATCTACTTTTTCACCAGGCTATATATTTGGAATCCTACTTAGCAAGTTCTATGGGCCCAAAACCAAGCTTATCTCTAGAAGTTTTTTATCTTGTAAATCTAATTGAAAATCCAATGATTAAAGAATAGTTATATTTAGCCCTTTGCAAAATGAATGATGTTGATCAACTCAAATTGCATGAACCATCTTTGATACTTTTGAATCATTAAGCAATTCACAGAGTTATTAGTTTTAGGATTCTCAACATCCTTAGAATATTGATAATAATTTTAAAGAAAATAAAGACCCAAGCACAGAAGACTATTTGACTGCTTTTGATAAAGAACTCGAATGGAAAAAAGGACAATGATGACACAGATCCCGAAGATATGAATATGTCACCATCTTATGAACCGATAAAAAAGTAAAGTGGCAGATAATGGCTTTAGTCATCTTATCCTACTTTTGTAAAACATTTATCAAAATCTTTATTTTAAGGAATCCTATCCTACTTAGTGTTAGATGATGTAAGCAATTATCTATTTTCCACTATCAATTACCAATATGAGTATATCGGTTGTAAGAGTTTAGCAGAATTTGAAGAATTTTTCAAATCTTCCTCAATAAATAAAATCTTGAGTTTCTAAGTTTTTTCTTTCTTTCTCTTATCATTACTAACTCCTTTAAATATGTCTTTGGGATCCTGATATTAGTTTTATAAGCTCTATGTTCATTTCTTAACCTAATAGGACAGTCCACCAATGGTAAGGAGTGCCTATTTTAGGATAGTCATAGTTGGTTTCGATGTGATTCATAGTTCTCTATCCAATAACCTTTTAAGTAGAATTTTTATCTCTAGGTATTTTCTTACCCTTTAAGTAAATTCAATTACATTTCCACCAAAATATCCCAACTCTCACTGTGAACATTTGATTAGTGATATCTCCAAATTATACTTATGTTTACGTATGTTTTAAGTGCATTTTCGAGTTTAATTTAGTGTTTATTTGGTGTGTTTTATGTTTAAAATGTGAGTGCTTTTAAATCATGGAGTTTGGAGTTAATTCGAGTTAATTATGCAGATTTAAAGATCAACCCGGCTGAGCTAGAATGTTTCTTAATTAGGTTAAATAAAGAATTAACAGTCAATCTAGAAGCTGTTAAACCTGGCTAAGATGGGAAGTGTCTCAGCCGGGTTACTTATAAATATCAAAGGTAGAATCTACTGACTCAATTGAGTCATCAAGTGTCTCCACATAGTTAATTTGCAACTTTTGACAAAATAATAAGAATTTCAACAAAATTGAAAGACTTGGTGGCGGCTATACTTCATTCTTTTTAGGTTTTTTGGTGGATTTTCATTAGTTATCATTTGTTAGTCTATTTTGCTGTCAAGTTTAGCTTAGTTTTCATTCAAGCACAATTTCATATCTTTAGAGATATATACTTAGGGTTATTTTCAAGCTTTTTCTTCTGGTTTTTCAAGAGTTGGAGATCAAAGTTAGAGTTCAATCCATAAGTATATATGGTATTTGGTTTCATATTTTTTTATTCGATTTTAATTATAAATAGTGAGTAGATTTCTTCTTTTATTGAGGGAATTCTTGAACCTTCATTTTTCTACTATTATGACTCTTTATTGAGCTTAAATTCAATGCAAGTTTTATTGCTTCATCATTCCTATGCTCATTATATTCTTAATTTTATTTAGATTCATGATTGATGTATCGAACAGGTGATTAAATTTAAATCTAAATGTTGATCAATACTATATATGCCTTTTTATAATATACTTGTGTTTAATATGTTCTTGTGTTCTAAAATTTGAGATAGAATATTGTGATCATAAGTATTATTACGTTAAAGAATTTGAATTATAAATAGATTAAGGTTAGATGTTTTGAAAAGAGATTTAATTAAAATCTAGAAATTTAAAATTGGGATTTATGCTGGTTATCAAATTATTTTAAATTAGATAGTTTAATTTTTTAGAATGGTCTTCTGAATAAGAGGCCTGAATTTAGTTTAGTTTTCCATAACAAACTTGTATTATTTTGAATAGGGTTGATTTCAATAGGAAGCGGAGAGGATGGTTCCTTTAGCGAAAAGTTTTTAGCAATTAACTTTTTAGCATTAAATTAGTTGATATTTATTTTAATTAATTTTATACTTTGCATTCTATTTCAAATTTACTTAATTAATTTAGTTTAATTTATAATCACAATCAAAACTTGGAAATTCTTTCACATAATTTTTACTTCAAAAATCTAAATTTTTCAATCCCATGGATATGATATTTGAAGATTTTAAATCTATTTTCATATATTACTAATCAATCTAGAAAACTTGTTAGACACAGGCAAGTTTTTGGCATCGTTGTCAGGGATTGGCGTACATTTTAGATTTTGTAGTGGATATTTTGCATATGCTTTTTCTTATCCTTTATTCTTTTATTTATTTATTTATTCTTTTATTCTTTTTAGATGTCAATAGTGCATGAGAAGAACTAATCTAATCATACCAATTGACCTTGAAATAGAAAGGACACTTCATTGATGGAGAAAACAACAGCGAACAAATATGAATATGTAAAATGATCTACCTCTCGATAACCAACCATTGCTTGGAGGATAAAAGGTTCCAATTTAAATTCAAGAGAATCCAAATCAAGTCCAAGGAAATGTAATGAGACCAATTTGGAACTATACCACTCCAAGGTGGAATGAAGAGCATAGAACTATAATGTTATCTCAGAAAAATCACTTTAAGCTAAAGCCAGCTACGATTACAATGGTGTAGAATAATCAATTTTTGGGATCAGATATTGAGGATCTAGCTTAACAATTGGATATATTTTTAGAGATAAATAATACAATCCAGATACAAGGAGTTTTCATGGATGTAATTAAGATATAGAAAAGTAAGAGATTAGCTAAAAATTCTACCAAACCAATCTGTATGGTCATAGGGATAGATGTAGGAGAAATTTCTAGTAAGGTTTTTCCTTTCTACTAAGATAACCAACATTAGAAATAACATTTATAATTTTTAGCAAATGTGTGATGAGGCTTTCTATAAGGCTTGAGAAAGATTTAGAAGGTTGCTAAAGAGCTTTCCACATTATGAAATAGTAATACACTAGCTAATGTCTACTTCTTATGCAGCATATAATCCTGCAATAAGGTCTTTAGTAGATGCAGCTTCTGGGGGCAATTTTATGAACAAAGTTTCAGAAGAAGCTTTTCTATTATTTGATAAAATGGTAATAAATGAGGCTCAATAGACCAATATAAGAGCCATGAATAAAAGATAAGGTATACATAGTATGGATGATATTGTTATACCAAAAGCTCAAATGGAATTGCTTAAAAAAGAGCTAAGTAGGCTCAAGGTATGAAACGTGTCATCGATTTCCTAATAATGTAGAGGAGATAATGGGGGAAATGTTGTAACTAAAGCAAAAGTGAATGAAGCTTATGCTTAAGGAAGTGGAGATGTCAATGTTGTTCATAACTACAAAAGGAATGATCCCTATAGCAATCAGTATAATTTAGGATGGAGAAATCACCTGAATTTTTCATGGATGAATGGAAATCAAGCATCGTCTTCAAACACCCTAAGTAAGAGCTCCATTCAACCCAACCATATTTATTCAAGGAGACTAAAATCTAGTTTACCATTAGACCTACCAGCCTCTCCAAGCTTAAAACTTTCAAGCACTTTATCAACCTCCACCAACATATCACAACTTTTAGCCACCTGGTTTTCAAGCAAGACCCCCACCCCAAGAAAAGGAACTAAATTTGAAAGACATGTTTGCTAGTTTTATGACTAGCCAAACATAGTTTATATCTAGTTAAGACACAAGGTGGAAGGCTAAAGAGTAGTGAAACCATAAATAAGATGCAATGATGAGGAACCTTGAGACCCAAATTGGATGGTTAGCTACTTCTATATCTACAAGGAAACAAGGTACATTCCCATCGAATGTGGATTGAAATCCAAAGAAAGAGGCTAAATTAATCACTTTAAGGAGTGGTAAGGAAGTTAAATAAGCTAACAAAGGTAAATTTCCTTCTCAAAAGGTAAAATTGACCATAGTGGTATGTAATTCTAAATGCAAAATTATTGGTAATGAACTGAAAGCTATTGATAAAGGTAAAGTTACCCTATAATATAATGTGCCTATTACTGATAGTTCAAATTTACCTTAGCTTTCTCTAGCTAGAAAAGATAAGTATAATGAACAATTGGCTAGGTTTCTCACAAATAAAATTCCTGACAAATTAGAAGATCAAAGGAGTTTCACTTTTCCATATGAGTTAAGAGGTAATTTTGTAGGTCATTCATTGTGTGATTTAGGCACTAGTATGAATCTAATGCCTTATTGTATTTGCAAAAAGCTAAACCTTAGAGATATCAAAGAGATACGAATGATGTTTAAAATAACAGATCGATCTATGAAAAAGATCCAAGGGAATCATTGAAGATTTGCTGGTGAAAGTAGGTTGTAAGGCCCTAAACTATACCATAGTTGAGATATAATATGTTTTTAGGTATATATAAAGTGAATGATAATGGTTACATAAGTTGGCAATCGGTCTAAGACATAACCGATATTAACAAAATTTTTGAAAGGATGATTCGGTAATTTGTTTAAGTTAAGATGTAAATATATAATGAGTATAAAACATAGGTTAATATGTAAATGAGATAAGATTTATATGCAAATAAATAATTAAAGAAAGTTTTGAGGTCAAACTACAAATAACAAAAGATAAAGAGGAAGCCAATAGGAATCAAACACTTATCTTCCTATTAACCACAAGAGAAATATGATATTTGTAAGAGACAGGGAGATGGCTAACCAATTTTGGCTAAACAAAAGAAATCAAATTTTTGTTGCTTGGTTCTCTCTTTATCTTTTGCATACTAATGACATCCTAAAGGAATAATGAAAAGCTAGCAAGATCTAGTGTAATTTACAACATAAAACAAAAATTGAGAGGTAAGAATTAATCCTTCCCTCTTAAATTCTTCTAGTATGCACCTTAATTTAAGTTGTTCATAGTTGAATGACCATGAGATTCTATTTGTGATGAGAGAAATTAGGGAAAAAGAAAGACAAGGGCTTAAGTAGGAATTATAAGGAAGAGGTTCATAAGAGAAGCTTCAAAAAAGGTATGAACACCCTAAATTCCTTGTGTATATGTTTAATAGGAGTTAATAGAACATCGGTGCTATGTAATGTGTTTTAAATATATGGGTGCATGTTTGAGAAGTCTAGACATGCAAATAAGTTGAAAGAATGCAAAAGTGGTGTTAGGGTAAAAATTCTATTATGAGAACCACTCAACCTATTAAGAATATTTTAAGCATAACATGAGTTCTAAAGAACTAATAGGAGTAATTCTAGTTGGAAATGAAATTTAAGATATAAATATAAAAGTTTGTAGAATAAACCAAAATTGAATTATATCTTTAAATCTACTGAATTTTGGCTTGAAGTTATGTAGGCTGCTGCCCTGTCAATTTGAGCAGTCTATATATTTTTGTATATATCTTCGTGTGTAGTTGTTTAAATTGCATTATTTTTATTTATATGAAAACTAAAGGCATAGAGGAACAAATGTCTATCCAGTTTATATGAAAACCACATTTGTTATGCTTAAAACCCTATGCAAGTTGAATCAAATAAGTCATTATGAGTTGCACAGCTATCACTAGTCGGCACCATTGATCACTATAATGAGTCAACACAGACTCATCTTGAACCAAACAATTCCTAAATATTTATAAAACCTTACTAACATATGTATAGGGTTAATACATGATAAAATAGACTTGAAATGAATGGTTTAACATTAAAAAATGAGTTTAAATAATGGCATGCAAAGCAAATTATGATTTGCATATATGGTTTTTGTTATATTTTGTTAATTGTAACCTTAGTCCATATATGATTGAAGCGTATCTTGAATATTGACACTAATGCATGCTTACAAGTGAATACGAGTTATGTGTTTATGAGTGTGTTTATTGATATATGACTGTAATGAAGTGCAGTTGACACAAGTGATTATATAACTGAAATGTATAGTGTATATATGAGGGATTGCATATTCAAGTGATTTGTTGAGAAAAACCTTTATTTAGAGCATGAATTAGATATAGATTTGGACATGTATGGGATAGGGATTCGATACCTTCGGGTATCCTAGTGATTGCACCTTTATGGTGCCTAGTAATTCGATACCTTCCAGTATCTTAGTGATTGTACCGTCACAGTGCCTAGTGATTCAATACCTTCAGGTATCCTAGTGATTGCACCTTCATAGTGCCAGTGAGTCGATACCTTTAGGTATCTTAGTGATTGCACCTTTGCAATGCCTAGTGATTCGATACTTTCGAGTATCTTAATGATTACACCTTTATGGCGCTTAGTGATTCGATACCTTTGGGTATCCTAGTGATTACACCTTCATAGTGCATAATGATTTGATTCCTATATGGTATCTAGTGTTCCCACCGAGTTCAAGTTACCAAATTGATTTTGGTGTAATTAAAATGTGTATGATTTAGAAGATTATTGATTTATTAATGGATATTATAGTTAAAATGAATAATTATATATAGTTAGTGTACATGTAACATAGTTAAGATATATGTGAAATTGAGTGTGTAATAATGGTAATGTTATATGTATGTGTGATGATGAGAGGCGATATGTATAACTGATGCATCACATGTTAGTTAAATATAAAGTATAAGCTATACATTTAGAAATATATTCATGGTGTATTTTCTTTATACCCTAGTCTCTAGGACTTAGTTAGCGTGAGAGGGGTGTCGAACACTGGAAGTTAATTCTAGGTATAAGTGTTATCTTATATTAATTGGTTGGATACTAAGATGGATAGGCAATATTAACAAAATCGAATTGGTTATATTGATTTTTCACTAAACTAAACTAATTATCTAATCTAAAATATAAACTATAAAATATAACTTACAATCAACAATTAAAGATGTTAAAATTACAAAGCATCAATTGATCTTGCAATAATGCAAATAAACATATAAACATGCAATGAATGGAGAATAAAATCTACTATCCCCAAATGCAACTCTCATTATCAAATAAGGTCATTCCCATCTAGAGTCCATGAGCACTCTCATGTCATCATAGAGATAGATGAAAACCATGAAGTTCTATACCTATTCTTATGCCCCTCAAAGTGAAACCCTAATTTCCTAAGTGATTTCTAACTTCAAGTAAGATTAATTACCTTTCCTCCAAAATGTCCCAATTCTCATTGCGAACAAGTTGATTAACATATTATATATGGTAATCAAGCATGCATAATAAATTAAGAACCTAATTAAACTTAATTCATTCATACTTAAAATAAAAATAATATATATTAATAAAGATCAATTCATACTTGTAATCCTAACAAAATAAAATTAACCTGAATACATGTTGGGAAAACAAACACACAAGATAAGAAGAATTAAACTATGTAAAATTTAAAAAAGAAAATAAGATAGAAAACTCCTTAATGCTCCTTCAGAAAAATACTTGAATTTTGATTCCCAATATGGGATAAGTAGGAAGTTTGAAATGCTTATTCCAAGTTCGAACCAAATGCTAGACATACTGTTAAGTATTCTAGCGTTAGTGGTAAGTTAGAAAAGGGACTTACGAAAGAGTTTTTAAGTGTTATCAATAATTTTAAGGCAATAACACATTTAGAAAATTCTAAGTAATCTTGCTTTGAATGTAATGGAATTAAACAACTAGTGAAGGTAGATGAACCGAAGTGGATAGTTGATTTGTTCGTGCACTTAAGAATAATTCTAGTTAGTGAAGGTTAGTGTTGTTTAAATTTAGTGGTGAACATATTTGAATGAAACACTTAAGTTATGAACGAATTAAGTGTGTTTTAGTTATACTTATTAAGTTATTATTACAAATGACTCGATTATATGTTGCTTAAGTAGGTTTAAAGTTAAAGATGTTCCAGAGGCTAGGACTGTGGCAGCCGCAAAGATCTTCCAAAGATGTAGTGTAAACCATAAAAAGTAGTGCATTTTGTAAAAGTCTTATATCTAACTAAAACTTAGTGAGATATGTATATGCAATTAAAACTATATAATTATTATAAAGATTTGAATATAATGATATGTATTTGGTATCAATTTTGAATGAATTATATAGTGATGTTTGTATTAGTTAAATCAATATGGTTTATAGTAAGTGTAGCATCCTAGAATACTCTTGAGGGGTATTAGGGTGTTATAACTTAATGGTATCACTGTGTAGGTTTAGACAGATTTTGGTCGAGTGAATGGATATGTTAAACATAGGTGTGATAAGTATAGATATGATATTGTGCTTGTGTATATACTTCTTTTTGTTTAGAGATTGTATGGCTTATCTAGTGATCCATTAGACTTGATATGTTATAGAATTGTAAGGTAATGCATCGGTAGGAAAAAAAATATAAGATTATAATTGAAACTTGAGCCTATAATGTGAAATGAATTTATGTTTTAAAAGTGATATAGTGATCTCAAACATATCGGATATGAATGTGAATTTTGAGGATGAAATTCTTTAAGAAAGAGAGAAATGTAAGGCTCCAAACTATACCTTAGTTGGAATATGATGTGTTTATGGGTATAAGTAAAGTGAATGATAACGGTTATGTAAGTTGGTGATCTGTTAGGAAAATAATCAGTATTAACAAAATTTTCAAAGGATGATTCAGTAATTTATTTAAGTTAAGATGTAAATGTATAATAAGTATACTACATGGGTTGATATGTAAATGAGACAAGAGTTATAAATCAATAAGTGATTAGAGAAAGTTTTGAGGTCAAATTACAAATAACAAAAGATAAAAGGGAAGCCAATAAGAATCAAACACTTGTCTTTCTATTGACTATAAGAGAAATATGATATTTATGAGAGAGAGAGAGAGAGAGGGAGATGGCCGGCCACTTTTAGACATCATCTCACATCATTTTGAAAAATACCTCAAAATCTTCTTGCAAAGACAATCACTAGATAAAAAATAAATAAAAATAAAAATCTCAAACTAACTCAACCGAAGATATCAAATTAACAACACCATTATTCCCCAACAACAGTGCCAAAAACTTAACCGATATCTAGCAAGTTTACTAGATCAGCTAAGTAATATAGGAAAATATATTTAAGACCCTAAGAATATCAAACCTAAAAGAATAGGGATTGCTAGGTAAAGTATCTATAATTGAGCGGAATTAATCTGAGATGTTTCCCAAATTTGAATTGAAAATAGATATAAACTTTATAGAAAATTAAATCTAAAAATTAATAACTGAATTAAAACAAGGTCATTAAGGAAATCAACAAAATTGAAATTCATACTTAGAAAATTTTATCATCATAAATGTAATTTGAAACAAGTAAAACAATATTGACATGAATATTTGAAAAAAAAAACTCAAAACAAGTATCTTATTAAGAACACCATTCTAGATTATTAAACTCTCTGATTAATAATAGTTTACAAACTAGCACCAGCTTGGGTTCACAAATTCCTAGATCTCAAATGAATCTCCTCTCGAAAAATCCATTTATTTCTTAACACATTTGAACTAAATATAATTCACACACAGGAATAAAAACCTCTTTTCGAAACATAAAGACAACTAGATGCAGAAAATAAAACAAAAAAGCATAAACACATACAATTAACATTCATATGTAATAATTAACCATCTCAAGATACATTAAAAATAAAACCAAACTTCAACATAAGTGCATAATTAATCATAATAAAAATAAAAGAAAACATGCAAATATTCATTAAACTTAAACCAATACAAATATGGTTCAAGAATTTCTGAACAAGAAAAACTACTCAAATATTATGAATATACTCATAAAATAAAAAAAGGATTAAGTTTAGAATACATCCTTTATGAAGAGAAAATAAAACTTAAAGCTCTATCTTTTTTAACCTTAAATTCTTCCTTGAATTGCCAAATTAAATCGAAACTAAAATAGAAAATAAACCCTACTTTACAAAGACTGAGAGAGAGATAACAATTAAATCCTAAAAACTCACTCATAAAACTCCTTTTCAGTCATTTTACTCTTACCCTTTTATATCAATCATTGAGAGTCCTCAAATAGGAAAAGTTTTGTTGCATTAAACTTCTAAATTAGAGAAAAGTTTATGAAAGTCGTAGTTTGGAAACAAATGCCTTAATGGAGGGAAAAAGCTCCTCTACCGAGGTGATTTTCACCTCTGTTATATTTGGTATGCCTCGGTAAAGGGAAAATTCTACTCCACCAAGGAAGGCTTTCTTACATCATGTATCTTCATGTACTGCTCAGTAGATGAGAAATTCTCCTTCACTAAAGTAGAGTTCTATGTTGCCTTTTTATGTTTTACTCGGTAGAGGAAAAATTCTCCTCCATCGAGGTAATCATCCCTGGACTAAATGTGGCTTTTAACTCTCATAAAAACTTTAATTGAGCTTATTTCCTCCTTTCTCAAAGAAATATCTTCTCTCTTTGATTGACCACCTATAAAACCCTAAAAATTGCAATTAAGTCCACAAAATCAGAACTTAGAAATTAAAAAGAAAATTAAACAAATAAACACTAAAACATCACACACCACAGCTTACTAATAATATAGTTATAATTCAAACTATCAACTTTAAAAATTCAGAACTACCCTTTGTACTCTTTTTTTGATTTGGTTTTCGCGGGTTTATATAGCTTAATTTATATCATTTGTGTTTTTGGGTTTAATGTGTTAGTGTAGTTGCATTTGATGAGTTTTTAGGTGTTAATGTGTTTAATTGTTTGGTTGAAATATGGGATTAGAAATAAGGAGTAATCTAGTTTTTAATGTAGCTCAAATTATGTTTTTGATGTGTTTGGGTTCGATGTGTTTTTGTGGTGAATTTCATGAGTTTTAAGGTGTTAGGGTGCTTAATGTAAGGCCCCAACATGTATCCTAGAAGAATGTATGCATGGTTAAATGATATTATGACTAATTTAGGTTTGGTTAACTAATGCATTGTGAGTGGGACCTAAAGGGATTTGTTTTGACAGAGTAAGGGCAATATGATCCTTTTAAAAAAAGCTATACATGTGTTTAATTAGAGAAAAATGTTAAGTAGGGGTTCAATTGAAAAGAAAGAGAAAGAGTTTAGGGGAAAATATAGCAAATTGAAGAGAATTAGGGAGCTAAGTGAAAATTTTCCTTAGCCACAAGTGGACCAATAGGAAGACAACACTTAATCTCTCTAAACTATTCTAAAATGAAGGAGATAAAAAGGGATTTCTTCGAAGGGATGGCCAGCCACCTTAAGGGCTATAGGTGGCCATCCCTTTCTCCCTTATTTTCCCCTAAACTAATCCCAATTAACCCCTTAAAAGCTAACCAAGAAATTGGAGGGAAGATAAATTGGTGGTTAGCAAATTGTAAGGTAAAGGTTCTCTTTCTCTTCTCCTTGATTTAGATTTAAGAGAGTAAATGATTGTTTATATGTGTGAATTTATGCTATTTTAAGGACAATCAGCCAAGGGTAAAGGAGGAAGAAGAAAATTGAAGAAAAGGAGTGAAGCTTGTGAAAGTTTGGAAGTTTCTTCTCTAATCTATGTATTTATTTGATTCAAGTAGATGTATATATTATATTTGTTGTGTGATTGATAATGGACATGATTATTGTTATGTTGCGTTAAGAAAATGATGATTTATGCTTTGGAGAGTGAAAATCATGAAGTTTTGCTTGGGGTTCATATGTACCAGTTTTAGTGTAATTTGAACAATTCCTTCTATAGATGTCGGATTGAGGTGATTCTAGTTGTAACTTAAATATAAGACATAGATCTACAATTTTGTAGAAGATATTGAGACCTGAATCTATCTCCAAAGTGTTTGAAATTTAGCTTAAAATTGACAAACTCTTGCTGTTTTGTCAGCTGGAAGCAATATGTAATATTTTAGTGATATCTTGAGATTTAGAAGTCATAATTGAAAATTTTTAATGTTTTAGAAATTAGAGACATAGAAGATCACTTTCTATGAAAACCTCATTTTCTAGGTAAAAAATGAGATGTAAGTTGAAACTGAAAATCTGCCTCTGGACAGAATTGACCTCACGGTCAACAGAAAAAACCTAATGACCATGAAATAGCTTAAGTTTCAGTCCAAAACCAAAGTTTAACCTATGTTACGTCAACAGATATTACCTAACAACCATGACCCTTCCCTATTTTTTTCAAAATTTGTTTTCAAGGTCCCAAATTGATACCAAAGCACATCTAGACCTTCTTAAACATGTTTAAAGTGTTTTAAACATAAACATAAGAGTAATATGTGAACTAAAGTGAATGTAGAACATAATGAATTAGTGAAGTGAAGTTAAAGATCAAGCTTTAAAACATAAGAATTTGTACAAGTAATGAATGTGAGTGAACATGATAAATGGTAAGCATAATGTTACATGTTGCATGACAAATGATAATTATATTAATGTTAATTATAAGTGTATTTGAAGTTTTAGTGAATATAAATTGTTTAGTGATTGTGTTGCATGCTCTATTTGATGTATTATCTCTATGAATCTAAATGTATCAAGTGTGATAACTTTGAGTGATTAAAGACTATTTGTAAGCCTGAATTTTTCATAGTAGTGGATAGATAGGCATGCCTATAAAGGAGATAGTGATCGTAGCTGCTAGCGTTGTCACCTAAGGGTGACTAGTGTTTCGATACCTTTTGGTATTTAGTGATTCGTGACTATCATGTCTCATCCGTACGATATTGTTTATCAGTGTCACCTAATTCGAGACTATTATGTCTCGCATGCTCGATACTGCTTGTCAGTGCCGCGTGTTTGTACCCATATCCACCATTTATGAGAATTCAAGCAATGGAAGTGATATGATTAATGAATAATGATAAGTGACCAATAGTTCAGGTGTTGCAGTGCCTCATGATAGTGTTGGTGTTTTTCATTGAATAATGAAGTGTAATTGAAAAACTGTATTGTATTGTTATTGAGCGCATCATTGAAAATTTAACAAAATATGGTTAAATGCATATACTCGAATAAAAGTGACATGATATTATATTATATGCATTGGCATTTTATATTACTTGTATTTGAGACTTTGAAAGGAAGTCAATTGCATTGTTTACTCCCCATTGAGCCATTGCTTAGTACGGGTGTTCTTCTTATGTAGGTACATAGGTGTAAGAAAAAGTGCTTTTCGAGAGTCAACATCTATAGGCCACTGGAAGGGTAGAGAGTGAAGGCTAATTCTGATATTGTATTACATTTTTTGTAAATGTATAATGTAAAAGATTTGAAATATATGTAATGAACTAAGTTATAATTATACTTTAAGTGTATTATATGTTATATGTATACGAGTATTTGTAATAGTAGATTAATAAGAAAATTATGTAAATAAAAAGATAATAAGAGCAGATGTTACACTTAATCTTATGTTGGGAGTATAGGATTTGACATGAGAAACAAAACAGTGGAGAATCGGGCTTTTAGTATTTCTGCTAGAAAATCAACCGGCTAAGACACTTGTGTCTCGCTCGGGTCAATTGGTAATTTAGAGTACAAAATTAAGCGGCACTAACTGAAACACTAAGCATTTCAGTCGAGTCACTTACACACCATTAGTACATAACTCTCTGACTCTATTAAGCCATCAAGCACGTTGATCGGGTCACTTGAATTGTTTAAAACCCTTTATTTTCTCCTTCTAGCCGTTACTCCCTTATTCTCATCTCTTCTCATTTTCTTTCCACCTTCATTCGTCGATTTTCTCTTCAAGCAACCATTATCCAAGTAAGTTCTTTCTCCTCGCTCTATTTATTTACTTTATAGGCATTTAAACTTTATTTTTTAATATCATATTGCATATCTTTTGTTCGGATTGTCTCTCTTCTTTCTATTCTTATGTGATAATTTAATGTTTAACCTTGTATGCTTTTGTTCTATTTTGTTTAAATTTTGTGTAATTGGATTGACATGATGAGGATTTAAATGGTTAATGTTGTGTTTAATTACTTATTGGGCATACATATTGTATTGATTTCAACCCATTTAGTCTTGAACTCTAATGCACCAACTACTTGACAAAATGCCATAATGAGTTTTAACCCTAATTTTTTCATTCTTCCTCATCAATTCCTACCTCAACCGTGTTGGATTTTAGCGGTTACATGCATCACATACATGAGCGAAATTTTAAAATTTTTTAACCATTAGATCTGATCTTGCCATGAATACACAATATAACTATATGAGAATAAGAAAAATCACCTTTGAATTTTGTTGAACAGTTGATTTTACTTCGCACCGGGTTGTCGCAAACCATAGTGTCCAAAATCGAACACCTCCAATGAGTAATCCATACTAGAAAGGGGTAAATTGAACCAAAAAATTGGTGTTCAACTAGGGCTGGCCAAAATTCCAAGAAGCTAGCTTGGAGTTGGCGCAAAAAGGAGAGAGAGAATAAAGAAAAAGACTTTCCTTTTGTTTTAATCACTTAACCCTAATTCTCATTAGTTGGCCTTTTATAGTTAGGTTAAAATTCCAACTCCTTAATGAGATTGGGCTCTTTAAAATTGCTGGAGAATTATTAATTGGGCCTCTGGAATTAATTATAATCATTTGGGCTTAATTAAATCCAAATTAAATCTTTTCATAAAAGACCAAGCACAAAACCCACAAACTAGGCCCTTTATGCAACTAATTGGATTTAAATACTCAAATGGATTCCAAATCCAACCAAATTAAATATGTGAGTTCCATAACACTTATGTAACATATATAAATTAATTTGGTCCAAGAAAAAGCCCTCTAAGCCCTTCTGTATGGAGTTGGCGTGTGGCCCTCTTCTAGAGGGCTTCCTCCAACTTCTTCATTCCTTTGGCCCTTAATAATTCATCCAATGGACCTATTAATTATTATATCAGTCATATAACACTTATAGTAGTCTTATAACACTTATAATATAATAATAATTAATCATGAAATACATTATTTCATTTAGATCCAATTTACAGAACATTTCTCAAAAGTTCTGTGGATAATTTTATTTGATCATAATTAATTAAACTCTTTAATTAATTATTATCATATTCTCTTCTCTACCTTCATAATAATATCAAATATTATTATCCTTGTCATTTTACCATTTTACCCTTTTCTCTATATGTGTGTAACCTATTGGGTTCCAATCCATGTTGGCAGTATAATATGTAATTGTGAGTTCTATTCAAAACTCACATGATTTAAACTCCTTTAAATCATTTTATCAATCTCTATTGATATTTTGATGCATCATTATACAAGTCATGATTGGCCTCTAGCTAGGCATCATGACTACCCAAATGTCAGGAAAGTCATGTGGTTTGACTGTACCCTTCCATAGAAACAGTTACCGTACAATTACTCCTTTCACCACTCTTATCTCAATTAGATTCTGAGTATGGATTTCTGTCAACTCATATAAATCTAATTATGTATATTCTATTAATTTAACCATTGTTTCTAAAATGCCCTTCATGGATCTCCATCCATCTCGGCATATTACTCTGGCCAGAGATTCACTGAACAAGGCAATTATAGAATCATGCGAGATAACTTCCCTTCTTAAATCTGGGATGGTGAATCCTTTGTCAATCACTCAACTATCTTCAAGTAGGTCATGATATACCCAATCTCCTAACTATGTTCACTCCCAGTTGGAAGTAATCAGTTATGGAGTCAAAGTATACCACTTGCTACTTAAGATAACTTTGGTGATCTCAAGTCTAAGGATACTTGCACAACTGCTATGAAAAGATTCCTCACTGACATAGATTTAATATCCATATGAGGATTCTCTTTGCAGGTATCCAATGAACTTATTTCTCTAGCAAGCATCCACATGTTAGCTTTGATTATCATCTATAATCACAGTTATGAGAACCACTGCTTGAACCATTCAAGAAGCATAACATGTGCTAGTCTGTCCGAATTAACAATGTCCTATCTTGTTAATTCTATGACTAGGGATATTTAGATATTAACACATTTGCATGCGATAGACATCTCACATCATGAACACCTTCATGATTGCCTTTGCACTGTGTTTATAATATCTAGGACTTCATTTATTAATTTAAGATTTACAAACTCATGTATTCAAACATAGCATTAATAAATGAATGATGCCTTTTATTAAGAATATAAATTTCATACATATGAAAAACATCCCTACTACATGGGCTTTAGGGCATACTCTCTAACAATCTCCTACTTGCACTAGAGCCAATCACTCTTATGTCTCAGACCCATGCTATTTATATGGTGATCATGCTTTATCTGAAAAAGTGCTTTAGTGAGGGGGTCTGCCACATTGTCATCGTTGGGAACCCTTTCTATTTTCACATCATTTCTAGCTACTATTTTCCTTATGAGATGGTAGCGTCTGAGAACATGTTTGGATCGCTGATGAGACCGTGGTTCCTTTGCTTGCGCAATGGCTCCATTATTGTCACAATATAAAGGAATCGGATCAACAATGCTAGGCACCACTCCTAGTTCGGTTATGAACTTTTTGATCCAGACTGCTTTTTTGGCTGCTTCTGAAGTAGCAATGTACTCAGCTTCCGTCGTGGAATCAGCAGTTATTTCTTGTTTGGAACTTTTCCAACTAACTGCTCCTCCTTCCATTATGAACACATAACCAGATTGTGATTTACAATCATCTTTGTCAGATTGAAAGCTGGCATCTGTATACCCATTTACTTCCAAACTGCCCTCTCCATATACTAAGAATATATCTTTAGTCCTTCTTAAGTACTTAAGAATATTCTTGACAGCTGCCCAATGTTCCTCTCCAAAATTGGATTGGAATCTACTTGTGACACTCAAAGCAAATTCTACATCTGGACGTGTACATAACATAACATACATGATAGAACCAATTGCAGATGCATATGGTATTCTATTCATACTCTCTCTATCCTCTAGTGTCTGCGGACACATAGACTTAGAAAGGTGTTTCCCATGCACCATGGGTATAAACCCTTTCTTAGAGAGATCCATATTGAACCTCTTCAATACTTTATCTATATATGTACTCTGAGAAAGACCTAGCAACCTATTGGATCTATCTCTATAGATCCTTATTCCCAGAATATAGGATGCTTCTCCAAGGTCTTTCATGAAGAATTGCTTGGATAACCATATTTTAACAGATTGGAGAAGAGAAATGTAATTTTAATGATCAATATGTCATCTACATATAGAACTAGGAAGACAATTGCACTCCCACTGACCCTTTTATACACACAAGGTTCATCTTCATTCTGTGAGAAACCAAACTCTTTGATTGTCTCATTGAATCGTATGTTCCAGCTCCTAGAGGCTTGCTTCAATCCATAAATGGATCTTTGAAGCTTGCATACCTTTTCGCCATTTCCTGATGTGAATCCTTCTGGTTGTGTCATATACACATCCTCAGAAAGATTTCCATTAAGGAAAGCTGTCTTCACATCCATTTGCTAAATCTCATAATCATAATGAGCTGCAATGGCTAAAAGTATTCTTATAGACTTAAGCATCGCTACAGGAGAAAAAGTTATAGTCAATACCTTCTTTTTGACGATAACCTTTTGCTACTAAGCGAGCTTTATAGGTAACTATATTACCTTCCATATCAGTCTTCTTTTTGAAGACCCATTTGCACCCTATGGGTTTTATCCCTTCAGGTGGTTGAGTTAAAGTCCATACTTTATTCTCATACATGGAGTCCATTTCGGACTGCATAGCCTTAAGCCATAAATCACGTTCTGAACTGTTCAAAACTTCTTGATAGCTTGTAGGCTCATTGTCCTCTACTACAGTTATGCCTCTATCCGAATCAACGTGAAATCCATATCTCACAGGGATAGAACGCATCCTAGTAGATCTTCTAGGATTTTGTGTATAATCAGGTTCAAATGTAATCTCATCATTATGAAATTCAGTTTCGGGTTCAATCGGTTGATCATCTTCTATTTGTGGCTCTTGAACTTCACCAAGCTCAATTTTACTCCCACTGTCCTCTCGTAGGAGAAATTCTCTTTCCAAGAAGATAGCATGCCTTGAAACAAACACCTTTTGTTCTAAGGGATGATAGAAATAATATCCAAACGTTTCTTTTGGATATCCCACAAATAAACATTTGTCAGACTTAACATCCAATTTGTCTGACATTGTCCTCTTCACATAAGCAGGACAGCCCTATACTTTCATATGAGAAAGCGTGGGTTTCTTGTTATTCCACATCTCATATGGAGTAACATCAACCGATTTACTAGGAACTCTGTTTAACACATAAACAGCAGTTTCTAGAGCATATCCCCAAAAAAACTTAGGCAAGTCCGCTCGGCTCATCATTGATCGAACGATATCTAATAGTGTTCGATTTCTCCTTTCAGATACACCATTATGTTGTGGTGTATATGGAGGAGTCCATTGAGATAAAATCCCATTATCTCTAAGATAATCCTAAAACTCTTGACTTAAGTATTCTCCACCTCAATCTGATCTAAGTGTTTTAATACTTTTGCCAAGTTGTTTCTCTACTTCATTTCTGAACTCTTTGTACTTTTCAAATGCTTCAGACTTATATTTCATTAGATAGATGTATCCAAACCTGGAATAATCATCTATGAAAGTAATGAAGTAGGAGTAACCTCCTCTGGCATGTGTAGTCATTGGACCACATACATCTGAATGTATTAAGTCCAAAACCATTTTAGCTCGTTCTCCTTTACCAATAAAGGGAGCTTTTGTCATTTTTCCCAATAAACAAGATTCACATGTATCAAATGATTCATAATCAAATGATCCCAAATCACCTGATTTGTGTAACTTGGTCATGCGTTTTTCATTTATATGGCCTAAACGACAATGCCATAAGTATGAGGTATTCAGATTATCATGTTTCATTCTCTTGGTATTCACATTATGTACTTCTTTAATTAAATCAAGAAAAAATATACCATTCTCAATGATAGCTTTTGCATAAAACATATTGTTCTTAAAAATGTAACAACATTTGTCCTTCAAAGAAATATCATAATCGTTCATCAAACGACTGAAAGAAATAATACTTTTGGATAAGACTGGAACATAATAACAATTATTTAATTCTAGTACTAATCCACTAGGAAGAGGCAAATAGTAAGTCCCCACAACTGTTCTAGAGATGTTATGTCCAGTAGCTGACTGCAAACATATCTCTGCCTTTCCAACTCTTCTAAAGCTTCTAAGCCCCTGTAGATCATTACATAAATGAGATCCACATCCGGTATCTAATACCCAAGATTGTTTTGAAGCAATAGAATAAGTATTAATTTCAATCATATGAATACCTGAGTAGAAGCATCAGCTTGCTTCTTCTCCTTGAGAGAATCTAGATAGGCCTTGCAGTTACGCTTCCAATGACCATCCTTTCCACAATGGAAGCAAGTTCCTTTGGGATTCTCTTTCTTGGCAACCTTCTTCTTGGAGATCCCACCATTCTTTGGCTGCGCCTTGGTTATCTTCTTCTTCTTCTTCTTCTTCTTCTTCTACTTCTTGCCTTTAGCAGAAGTGACAACCATGACACTTTTTGGATCCTTCTTAAATGATCCATCAACTGTCTTGAGCATGTTGATTAACTCAGGAATGGATACTTGGATCTTGTTCATGTTGAAGTTAAGCACGAAAGGTGCATAACTTGGAGCCAACGAGTACAAGATTAAATCTATGTATAGATCATTATCCATAACATAGCCAAGTCTACTCAAATGCTCAATATACCCATACATCTTCAATGCATGAGTAGCAGCTGAAGTGCCTTCCACCATTTTGCAACTAAATAGAGCTCGAGCAATCTCATATTGCTCAGTTCTAGCCTGAGAAGAATAAAGCTCCTCTAGATGCAAAACGATGGTTCTAGCATCCATCATTTCATGTTGCTTCTGAAGCTCCGAAGACATAGCACCCAGCATCAGACATGCTACTGCTTCATTATCCTCCATGTATTTTCGATAAATGCCTTTGATCTCATCAATGGCATCATCTGATGGAAGTGGTGGTGGATCTTTATCCAAGACATAATGGATCTTTTCAGCTCTGAGAACAATTCTCACTTGCCTGATCTAGTCAGAATAGTTGTTGCCAACCAGCTTGTTATCCAAGATTGATCGTATATTAATGTTTGATGTGCTCATGATGATGACCTAGATGTGAAAAAGAAAAGATATGAGAGTATGTTCATATATATGTATGCATTAATAAGGTCTTTAATTAATCCATTTACTCCCACTATTTTATTACGAATTAATAGCCCTCACTATATAATCCGAGAAAACCCGATGATTTTCTTAGTGGGCCAATATCCAATCCTTGATATGTAATTTGACCTTGACTGTGGTCAACAAGCCAAATTCCATACCCTTGAAAGGTATGTATCTCTATACCAATTGTGTCTCTACACAACTATTGGATCATTAGGTTATCAACTCTTGATGCATGCATATCATATATGCATTCCCTAATCTTGCCTCTAGAACCATTAGCCTTGACTGTGGTCAACAAACTAATGGGCTAGCTAAGATGACCCATTTAATTAGATTTGAACATATTCGATATAATGTGAGCTTGACTGTGGTCAATAACCCACACTATAAAGAACTTTGGTTCTCCTCAAATTAATGGAAGGATTATATACCTTAGTATTTGTTTGAGGGTTTTAGTTAATTAAGTCTCATCATACATGGTTGGCATACATTGGTATGCATCCTATATCTATCACATAAATATAAGCATACAAATATGGTATAGTTATGGACTTCACTACATTGATTTCCCCGAGCCAAGAGGGAAATCAAAAGGTCACACCTAGGTATTATGCATGATTCAAATAAGAAAATAATTACATTATCTTCAAGCTTGTTGGATCTCCATCCGGCCCATCTTGCTCCTTGATATTGGTCTCCATCTCTATTTCTAATTCTAATCTAAGTAATCTAATTACATATTACAATTTGAAATGAAATACAAATCAAAAATAAGTGGTCGGGACATGAAAGTCCTCATTGGGCCAAAACATGCATTATGCTCAATCACATTGGGCTTTGTCCATAACTAACCATCATGCCAATCATTCACCCTTATATGCCTCTCTAATGCATAAAGAAATGGATTACTAACTTTGTTTCAACATTTGAAACTATATTTTGAGTTATTTTAATGATGTGATCAAATTAGGAAACTTTTTCCATTTTGAAAACTTTCATTTTAGGAAACCTTTTGCATGCATGTGTTCTTTTCTTAATAATCAATCCAATTGATTATTAATTAATTATAAATTTATTATTTAATTAATTAATCATATTAAATAATTAAAAGAATCAATTTTGGGCTTAAAACAAATGTAGGCCGAAACCCACAGAAGAAAAACCCTAACTGTGTTCGCACACAAACTAGTTTTGTGTCTTTTGGACCATTTGGGCCTTTTGGAATGAGCCAAGCCCACTGCAGCCCTTAAAACCCATTAATAAACTTAATTAATGTTTATAATATTTAATTTAAATCAGCTCCTTGGGCCCACCAAGTCATTCACTAATTTAAACCAAGTTCGTAAACATAATTAAGCCCATTAAGTGGTTTTAATAAATTAAAATTAATCATATTAATTTAAGGCCCATTTTAATTAATTCAATTAATTAAAAACACTTTAATATATCATATATATCAGATTTAGAAGATCAAAAGTCGTTCTAACCAAGAACACATTAAGAACACACGAAGAACACCAATTTATCGAACTTTTCGACAAAACTAGTTTTCATGCAAAACTTATTCGATTTTAATTCCGTTCGATCCTACGGCTTAATATCACATACTAAACACATAAAATATCATCTAAATAATTTTTAAATGGATCCATAAGAAATTAAATTAGAACAGCCCCTACATCACCTAGGGTTTCACGCCAAACCCTAATCACAATGATTCAAAATTTTCGTTTTTGTTTCCACCAAATTTATTTGATCACACATACAAACAGAAATCAATATTTCTCATTCATGAACAATCAAATCTAATATTTTAAAGTTCATGAAGTAAATAACTCAAAACAAAACAAAACTTATTCCGCAGAAAAAAAATAGATTTGTATATCCATGGCAAAACCTGGCTCTGATACCATGTTGGATTTTAACGGTTACATGCATCACATACATGAGCGGAATTTTAAAATTTTTTAACCATTAGATATGATCTTGCCATGAATACACAATATAACTATATGAGAATAAGAAAAATCACCTTTGATTTTTGTTGAACAGTTGATTTTACTTCGCACCGGGTTGTCGCAAACCACAGTGTCCAAAATTGAACACCTCCAATGAGTAATCCACACTAGAGAGGGGTAAATTGAACCAAAAAATTGGTGTTCAACTAGGGCTGGCCGAAATTTCAAGAAGCTAGCTTGGAGTTGGCGCAAAAAGGAGAGAGAGAATAAAGAAAAAGACTTTCCTTTTGTTTTAATTACTTAACCCTAATTCTCATTAGTTGGCCTTTTATAGTTAGGTTAAAATTCCAACTCTTTAATGAGATTGGGCTCTTTAAAATTGCTGGAGAATTATTAATTAGGCCTCTGTAATTAATTATAATCATTTGGGCTTAATTAAATCCAAATTAAATCTTTTCATAAAAGACCAAGCACAAAACCCACAAACTAGGCCCTTTATGCAACTAATTGGATTTAAATACTCAAATGGATTCCAAATCCAACCAAATTAAATATGTGAGTTCCATAACACTTATGTAACATATATAAATTAATTTGGTCCAAGAAAAAGCCCTCTAAGCCCTTCTGTATGGAGTTGGCATGTGGCCCTCTTCTAGAGGGCTTCCTCCAACTTCTTCATTCTTTTGGCCCTTAATAATTCATCCAATGGACCTATTAATTATTATATCAGTCATATAATACTTATAGTAGTCTTATAACACTTATAAGATAATAATAATTAATCATGAAATACATTATTTCATTTAGGTCCAATTTACAGAACATTTCTTAAAAGTTCCGCGGACAATTTTATTTGATCATAATTAATTAAACTCTTTAATTAATTATTATCATATTCTCTTCTCTACCTTCATAATAATATCAAATATTATTATCCTTGTCATTTTACCATTTTACTCTTTTCTCTATATGTGTGTGACTTATTGGGTTCCTGTCCATGTTGGCAATATAATATGTAATTGTGAGTTCTATTCAAAACTCACATGATTTAAACTCCTTTAAATCATTTTATCAATCTCTATTGATATTTTGATACATCATTATACAAGTCATGATTGGCCTCTAGCTAGGCATCATGACTACCAAAATGTCAGGAAAGTCATGTGGTTTGACTGTACCCTTTCATAGAAACAGTTACCGTGCAATTACTCCTTTCACCACTCTTATCTCAATTAGATTCTGAGTATGGATTTCTGTCAACTCATATAATCTAATTATGTATGTTCTATTAATTTAACCATTGTTCCTAAAATGCCCTTTATGGATCTCCATCCATCTCGGCATATTACTCTGGCCAGAGATTCGCTGAACAAGGCAATTATAGAATCATGCGAGATAACTTTCCTTGTTAAATCTGGGATGGTGAATCCTTTGTCAATCACTCAACTATCTTCAAGTAGGTCATGATATACCCAATCTCCTAACTATGTTCACTCCCAGTTGGAAGTAATCAGTTATGGAGTCAAAGTATACCACTTGCTACTTAAGATAACTTTGGTGATCTCAAGTCTAAGGATACTTGCACAACCGCTATGAAGAGATTCCTCACTGACATAGATTTAATATCCATATGAGGATTCTCTTTGCAGGTCTCCAATGAACTTGTTCCTCTAACAAGCATCCACATGTTAGCTTTGATTATCATCCATAATCACAGTTATGAGAACCACTGCTTGAACCATTTAAGAAGCATAACATGTGCTAGTCTGTCCGAATTAACAATGTCCTATCTTATTAATTCTATGACTAGGGATATTTAGATATTAACACATTTGCATGCGATAGACATCTCACATCATGAACACCTTCATGATTGCCTTTGCATTGTGTTTATAATATCTAGGACTTCATTTATTAATTTAAGATATACAAACTCATGTATTCAAACATAGCATTAATAAATGAATGATGCCTTTTATTAAGAATATAAATTTCATACATATGAAAAACATCCCTACTACATGGGCTCTAGGGCATACTCTTTAACAAATTGTATATATTGACCCTAGTTATCACACACACACACACACACACACACACACACACACACACACACACACACACACACACATATATATATGTTGAGACAAATCTAATCGGTGCTTATTTATGCAATGTAATGCTTACACATTAACATGGAGAACACTTCCTTTGTTATTCCTATTTGAGTTTTTTTACCTATGCCTCACTTATATTATGTTATTCTTCTTATCATGAATGCTTGATTGATGCACCCAGTGTGTTTATTTTTAACTCCCACACTAGTACATTGCTTTAGTGATATATTGGCATTCATTCTAGATTTTCTGCTTTAGGATTGACTTAATTGTTTTGCTGGCAAAATCATGCAACGACTGTTGATTTATCCAGAATCACGCAAGAATATGATTTCTTCACACTATAGCTTTTTAATTAACAATGCTCAAAACTGCAATTTAGTTCTCTATCATTCGTTCTAATAGATAAATCTCAACTTTAGGACATACTAAAGAAAATTGTGCCAAAACTTCATACACACAAGCATGCACACGAAAGTTGAATAAATTCCCAAACTTTTATTGAAGCTTATCATAATCTTACCTCTTCAACTCTAGCTTTCTTCAAACCTTCATTTACCCTTGGCCTTGTTGCCTTGTTCATTTTTTATTTTTTCAATTTAATTCTTCACCCTTTTGCCCAATCAAGAACAAATCACCGAGAGAATCCACTCAAGGGCAAGAGAGAGAATCGTGGAATTTGGTTTTTTACCTTCTTAACCCATACCAATCTTTACAATTCTCCAAAAAAAAGCTGCATATCATTTTTTATGAGTTATTCAACACAATTACACATGAATCCTTTAACTTATTATTAATTCTTCTAATTCCCTATATTTACTTATTCACAAATGAACTCATTCCTTATTTACCCTGTAACAATTATAACGAGCCAATTATTTTATTAGGAAGGATTTGGAAACTTTACACCCATTTTACCTATTTGTGTCTCAAATCATCAATGACCTATTTCATTTCCTACCTGTTTGATTCAATCCAATCTACACACACACACACACACACACACACACACACACATATATATATATATATATATATATATATATATATATATATATATATATATATATATATATATATATATATTTCTTCATTTTATGATTAGTTTATTTGAAGTCTTTCTAAATTTTTTTAAAGTAAAGTGACTAAGATATATGAATCAACTGCATCTTAATTTTTAGATAGATTTAGAATTATTCATTAAAGACAAAGACAAAATATCTGTTCGGTGTCATTATGTTAATAAAAAATGGTTCAGTGGTATTTTAACGAATTGGTATGTGTGTGTGTGTGTATATATATATATATTATATGTATGTATGTATATTCATATATATGTATGTATGTATGATACATACATACATATAATAAATGTAAAAAATGAAAAAGATAAAAAGTTAAGGAAAGTCAAAAGTAAAAAAAAAGTAGGCTATTTCATATCTTTAGCAAAACCTTCACTTCCGGCACTTTACAAGTAGTTTCTACAATAGTATCACAATCTACAAATGAAGATAAATTTAAATTTTCTATTTTTATCATGTTTGCTTCTATTTCTGTTAATTTAGGTTCAAGAATTTTTAATTATTCTTTTAATTCATTTATTGATCTATCTGCATTCTTAAATTTCTTCTTAATATTAAAAAGATAACATGCCCTAATACTATTTACTTTTGAAAACGTGCATTTTGTAATGATGAAAACTGAAACTCTGATGAACCAATTCGGAAGAACGCCACAAAATTTATGTGAAAAGTAAAAGAATCACGAATGTTGAAAATTCCTTAAGTAGAATGCTCAATACCATGCTTCTTGATAATCATAATAGCTATATACCAATTTGGAAGGATGAGAGAGAAAAAATAGGATTACTTATAGTAAAGTTAAGATTATCTATGTTATTACTCAATTAAAATGGCGATCACGACAACGTTGAAGAAGTTTCAGGCTTTAGAAGATCATCCGCAAAAAGAAAATAAAAGATCAGTGGGTTTCCGACTAATAAGTTTTTGGCGGTTAAGTTAGAATACTTCTAATAAATGGTATATATTTTGTAAAAAAGATTGAAGGACCCCCTACTTATTTATTTTTCTTCCTTTTATAGGCATGATATTCGTTTCTTGGGGGTAGTGGGATGAAATTCCACTACTTTCAGCCACTCTTTTTACTTCTTCTATTGTTAGAGGAGACGTGAAAGAAAGAGATAACTGTTTCCCTTGTCGTGTCGGTTACCTTTTCAGCTATTGTTTTGGTTATGGATAGGCTCCTTAAAGTTCGGTTGATCCGATCTCTTGGTTAGTAAAGATTTGTCCGAACTCTGTCAACTTACCTAAATTTTAGTCATATATATATATATATATATATATATATATATATATATATATATATATATATGGAACAACGAAGAAAATGAAAAAAAAAAATTGCTTCGGCCATAATAAATTGTGAATTCTTTATTTTTACACGCGCTGATCTTGGACTAGAAGAAGGGAAAAAAAAGAAAAATTCATAATAAATTGTGAATTCTTTGCTTCAGCCATAATAAATTCTGAATTCTTGCGTCCTGCTTTCTTGCTTCACCGCCGCCATCAACTGGGTTTGCTTCTCAGCTATTCTAGGTTTGAGAGGAATTGGCAAATCAGATTCACTTGCATATTTGATGTCCAAATTTAAGAATTAAAAGACTTCTGTTCTTTTCCACCCAATTCCCTCGCAACAAACGAAGGGTAACCCTTGAACACAATCTATATGATTCCGAAACATACTGCCCCTTTCCTTTAACGTTGATATTTTCTGATATACAGATTGATAAACATTATGGACTTGCTTCGATCAAATCTCTCTCGAGTTCGGATTCCTGAACCCACCAATCGCATCTATAAACACGAATGCTGCATCTCATTCGACACTCCGGTAATCTCCAGCACTTTCATTTTTTACCTGTTTCTGCTTGCGTTTCCGATTACATTCGAGAATATATAAGTGAAATGGAAACTATATTTGAGGTTAACACGATGAGTTGGTGAAATTCTCAAGGCTTAGCATCATCAGTCAGATTCCTTGGCCCCTGGTTTGGTTGATTTGGGGATTATTTTTTTTGTATGTTATCATTATTTAGAGTAGAATGTCCATATAGTTTATCCCATCTAGTATGTGTTAAGGCTTAATTGTTGTTGAATCGTTGTTTCCTCTATGTTAGAAATGTGAGAGACTATTGGATAATATATCTATTCATTATGCATGCTATATGCGATTTGAGTGAAAAAGCAACTTGTTGAATTCATTTTAACCTAGCTTCCCAGCACATCAAAATAAAAATGGTAAAAGGTCTGATTTTCTTGTTGTCCAATTCCTAGTTGGTTTCATATCAGCATCCCTTCTTTTATCATATGTTGTGATTTGACTTTATGACTCCTGTTAGTTGCTATTGCGATAACTTGCAGAGATCTGAAGGCGGGTTGTTCGTTGACATGAACACATTTCTTGCATTTGGAAAGGAGTGTGTGGGTTGGAACTATGAGAAGACTGGTAACACAGTTTATTTGCACATAAAGCAAAACAAGAAGTTGATTCCTGAAGATAGGCCTTCAAAAAAACCTACTCTATTGGCTATAGGTAGTTGGCATTTATTATGGTCTGTGCTTACCTTTTGATGAAGTTTTTTTTTGGTATTTGACATCTTTTCCTATGTGATATGGTGTCACATTTGTATTGAGATGATCTCTTCTTATTTCCGTTGATGCTTACTTTTCTGTTTGTTGGAACTTATGAATGAAAGTTAATTGTGCTAATGAAAAATTACATGAACCGTCTTATATGGAAACTTAAGTATGAGCTGCGCAATGCTTATTTTGTAAGGAAAATCCATTAATGGAATCTACTTCCTAAGGTTGATTGTTTGAGTGCTCTTTTCCTTTATTATGTAGGAAATTAATTTACTAGAGAGTCAATATGTAAAGGCTGGAAGGTCCATGAGTTGGTGGTGTGGCAGAAGGGTTTAGGCAATTATATTTCAACAATTAGGGCTGGAATAGGATGATGTTCATTGAAAGAATATTAAAAGATTACGTGTTAATAAAGGACTTTTAAATTGTAGCTAATGATTTTGTCTACCATCCGATCTATTTATGCTTATTACAACATATCTACCATCCGATTTATTTACCCCCCCCCCCCCCAAAAAAAAAAAAAGAAGAAAATTACTTATTAAATAAGACTCCTGAATGATGATGAAAGAGAATCCTAAATAAGAAAAATTGCATACGCTAAGGGAATACGAAACAAAAGAACCAATTTAGGATCGGTGCACCTGGATCATTCTCTTTGGTTAGAGATGTCGAGTAACCAGCTATTTTTCAAGATTCAGTGGTGGCTCTTTTTGAGAATAAACTTCCTTCACATTGAATGGCTTCAATCACTAACTTGTGTTTCTTTAGTGGCTTTCTAACACAATCTTTAGGAGTCGGCTTATCATACTCGATCAAATTCATTTACTAGCTCTTGAACATTGAATTTGAAAGGGATGCGTCTCCAAGGTCTCTTCTTCTTTTGTTTGGACTAAGTTAACACAATATTGAGATTCTCACCTAATCTTAAGTTGAACTTGAGAAGATTGCTTTCTGTACTACCAACACTTATTGGTTTTCTTTCAGTTATAATATAAGCCTTGTGTTGTCTTCTTTCTTGTAAGTAACACCTATATTGAGTTGAATTTAACACTTTGAAGTAATAGGAATTTCTTCTTCTTTTTGAATCCAGAGAATTTTATAAGGGGGAGGATGCATTTCAATCTCTCACATATTGCCACTTTTTGACTCTATTCTCAATACCATTGTTAGCTATAATGTCACATAATTGTGATAAATTGTTAGACTTTCCCAACTTGTTTCATTTGGGTTGGAATAACTGGTGAAACAACAAGATTGTCTCCTTGGACATAAATTAAGTAAATTTCTTCCACCTCTCATCAAATACTTGTCATAAATTTGATCTTTAAGGTCTTCATAATATAAAATGCTTGTCAAAGTACTTGTCATGAATTGGATCCTTGAGGTCTTCTTCATTATAATGCTCGTTGTAAATTGATTTTGAAAGTTGCTTACATCAGTTTCAGCCTCCATTAAATTAACTTGGAGGTTAGAGCATGAATATAAAGCAAGTTGGGGCACATTGAAGTGGAACAATGAATGGCTGACTTGTCTTAGGCAGCCTCTTGAAAGCTAAAAAATCCCCAACATCATTTCATCTATCACTCTTTTGGGGCCTCGGAGTCTCAAACATCTTTAGGGTATCTTCTTCCAATTACTGCCAACCGGATCTATTTTAGATGTTGACACGGAAGAAATTGATTCCTCTGCATGCATCTTCCAGTGAAAATCAGCCACTTGAATCTTGATTGCTCTATTTTTTTTTTTTTTAACTGGAGGATGCTGTTTTTCTTTTAGAAAATGGGAGGGTGTATTTTCTGCCACTCTTTTCTAATTACTTCTGTTCCAGTAATCATAGGCTAGCAGAGAGAAATATTTTAATATGTAATTTCTGTTCTGTAGGTGTTGAAGGGGGATTTGACAACAACGAACCTGAATATGAAGAAACACATAGTATTGTGGTATTACCTGATTATGTTACTTTTCCATTTCCTTCTGTAGAGTTGCCAGAAAAGGTTGGTTTTATTTATGCTTCATTCATCTATTTCAACTTGTTGATGAAAAATTTTCTATGCAATGGAAGACATGAATCTGGTTGTTATTTCTTTTGAATACAGGTCAGGTTGGTAGCTGATGCCATAATTATGGCTGAAGGTGCAGAGTGGAAAGAACAGCTTGGTGCTTGGACAGCTGATAAGAAGCAAATTAGTGCATATGCAATGAATTTACAACAGATTGATAAAGGCGTTGTTGTTCCTCCTTCTGGGTGGAAATGTGCGAAGTGTGATAAAAAGGATAATCTTTGGCTGAATCTTACTGATGGAATGATCCTCTGTGGGCGGAAAAATTGGGATGGAAGTGGTGGCAACAACCATGCCATAGAACACTATAAGGAGACAAATTACCCTCTTGCTGTAAAGCTGGGGACTATTACTGCTGACCTGGAAGCAGCAGGTAATGCTACTTCGTGTTAGGCAGAATTGAAGATTTGTAATGTTATATTTGTATCTAATCATTAGCTTCTTAAGACTTTGATCCCTTATGCAATTCCTGAATGAATGAGTGTTCTTGAACACCCACCTTCTTTGGTGCTAGTAGTTATTTTGTAGCATTGAATATAATGTCTAAGAACGTTCAGAACTGCTCATGCCACCTTGTTTGGTGCTAGTAGTAATTTTGTAGCATTGAATATAATGTCTAAGAACGTTTAGAACTGCTTATGCTAGGATATGATTGTTTTTAATTAATAGCTAGGATTTTCAGTTGAAAATCATTACATACTGTGAGCTCGTGTGCTATGGAGTTTTGCAATATATGGATAGAAAGGTAGAAGGTTCGCATTAAAGCATATGTTTATGTGCAAAAAAGTTCATGGACTTCAGGCTGGTTTATGGTCTGATCCTCCCCATAAAATGATCTGTTTCAATGCATGTTAAACTATCTAAGCTAAAATGAATGCATGTGCACTGTTTTGTAATTAAACAGTGTTCTGTTCCTAAAGACGACATCAATTAATTTAAATCTTGAGGAGTGGCTACTATTTTATGCTGATATTCTGTTACTTCTTATGCTCAAATGAATATGATTGATTTTAGGTTTATGTTCTCTTGCTTTTACACTCTGCTGATTGTTTTTAAGTAGTTCTATAATTAGCAAAAGGGGAGAAGCCTGTTCAACATAGAGAAACATGCATGAAAATTTGAAAGTTAGCTAGAAAGAATCTTAAGGATAAAGCAACAGTATGCGACTGGTCATGTTGAGTAGGAGCTGAGAAGCCCTGGAAATTTGATGAATCTGCCAGTTTAATATGCCTTCTTTTAAGTGTTAAGACTTTTCTACTTGATTAAGAAAGAATTTGGACAGGCCTTTAGAAATTTAAATTTACATTCTTCCAGTAATTGTTTAACCCTTTATTTTAATCATTTATATACTTTTTTTTGGAGGCTTGTTACATGTTCTCAGGACTTACCATGGGTGACATATTGTGGCAGCTCAGATGTTTTCTCATATCCGGAGGATGAGAGTGTTCTGGATCCACTTTTAGCACAGCATCTGGAATTTTTTGGCATTGATTTTTCATCTTTAAAGAAGGTCAGTAATCTCGGACCAAATATACCAGTGTTAAGCTATCATTTCAAAAGTAACATGGTGATGTCAACTACCAACATGTGTTATGGATGCTCAGTAGCTTTCCATTGGTGCAGTAAATAATTTCACATATTCATCTTTATGTTCATGGCTGGTACATCATTTATATGTATACTGCTTTTCTGTTTGCAAAAGCAGTGAGACAAATGGTTCATGATGTGGCACCTTCTTTGAGTTTCACTACGGAAGCGAATTGATGATTGATATTGTATGTCTTATAAGTCTTGATAATTCACCTTTGCTTCCTCTATGTTCTAGATTATGTCCTTAATTTCTTCATCTCATTTTAATGATTTAGAAATTAAAAGAATTTCTAAGAGATCTGTGCATTTATTATCGCTCTTGATTTATTTTATAAATGCATGTCTTCACTTCTTTTGCATAGAAGAAGAGTTTGGTTAAATGGGCTTGGTATGTGATTCCTCGTTACTCTGGTATAACATGTGCTTGTATTTGTCCTTAGAATTTAATTGCTAAGCTCATGTTAATTTATTTGCTAAGCACATGTTTTCATTATTATGCTTAGAAGAAGATTTTTGTTGCATTTGTTTGGCTTATAATTCCCTGACAAAAAAATTTGTCTATTCTCATTGACCCTATGTCTTTAGCTCAATTGCAAATGCTGTCTTGGATCTTTTACCAGCAAAGTGAGGCAAAAATAGGTCTTGTTTACCATCTTCATTTATCTTCAAAGCTGTGGGTGTGAGTTTTGTCTAGTTCAGAGATACAGTTCAAAATTAGGGAGATTAATTGGTTTATTTTTAAAACTCAAGGAGAGCTAAAATTTCTGGAATAGATAGGGATAAGGAAATGGCTGGAAGCATGGAAGAGCTTTCATGTAATGCAAAATATGATCTTTGAAGGAGAAAAAGAAGAAAAAGAGAGCTTTGTAATGGAAGAGGATACATCCAAAATAACAATAAAGAATCTGTTCGTAACTAAACAGCCTATAAATTATTAAGTATTCTGGTGCATGAAGCTATGCATTATAAATTCTTGTGCTAACCTTCCAAGAAAGGCTTGTACTTGTAAGCCATTATGAGACAAACATTCTGTACTAATATCAATATCTAGAGATGCTTCCCTTTTTATTTTGCTACTTCTTTTATGAAGTGTCAGATGTATAGTTCATCCGCTTTCTAGTTCTTGGGTGCTACATGGATGAGTGCAATTAGTTGTTATTTTGTCTTGGGTAAAGGGTCAAATGTGCCCTAAACCTATTGAAAATTGTGCACATTTGCCCTTTAAGTATGTTTTAGATCAAAATTGCCTCTAAAGTATTGAAAACGGTACACATTTGCCCTTATTGTTACATAATTGGCTTGAGTTTACCACTAGTAATACCTAGGCTCTGGATGAGCAAATGGAAATGCAAAAGGTAGACTAATTGAAACTATATAAATTTGTCACATGTACACTATGGATTGATATCATGTCATTACTCTTGAAAAAAGGGTTAAATTTCTTTTAATTAGACATTTTTCGTTTGTTCATCTGGAATCCTGTTATTTTGACAAGTTTATTGTTAGAAATTTTAATAATTTTCTGAGTGTTAAAATATGATGTCAATTTACGATGCACATATAGCAGGATTATGGGGCTCGAATCGGCCTATCATGTGTGTTTTTGATTGCTTATCTGAAGTCTTGTTATTTTTAGTGGCAAATTTGTGCCAATTATGTAATGACGAGGGCAAATATGTACCATTTTCAATATTTTAAAGGCAATTTTGGTTTAAAACATATTTAATGGCTAAATGTGTACTGTTTTCAATACTTCAAGGGCAAATTTGACTCTTTTCCCTTTTGTCCTTAGTCTGCTGGTTATACATGCCAATTTCTTCTTGGAATACTTTTGTATAATTTACATTCTTAAATTACAGATGATGATTAACAATGTAGCTACTGGTATCATTTAGTTGGTGTATAACTTTCAAATGCAATACGGAAGCATCATTTTGGCCATAGTGTGGTCTGGAATCTGGATGACTCTTTTCAAACATAATATTTAGAACTGATTACTCTGTCCCATGGATCTGGTTCTTATCACGCTAGTTACAGTAATATCAAAGTGCACTTGCGCTATACATATGCTCTGACTTGGGCTTGACAACTTTTAGCAATGAATACATGTCTAACTTACCATTAGATTATGAATGAAATTCATTTGAACTTTCGATAGAAGCAAATGAGGCATTTATAAGAAATTAAAGCTAATGGAGAAAATCAATCTATTGGTTTTTGTAGTTACTTTCAAAGCAAACCTAATAATGGTATTTTGTATCTGCATATGTGATCATTTATGCTCAATTGATCATAGAACTGTGTCATTTATATGTATAAGCAGGCATTTGTAGTCAATAATTATAGAAATGGACTGCTTGTTTCTAGGGTTTAAATTGAGGATCTCTTACCCTCTGGTATATTTTTAAAATTTTTTTATTTCTTTTGGTGGGTAGTATTGGGGAGGGGGGTGGGCTGGTAGGGCATGATGCATGTGGGGAGGGTAGTTCACTATCAAGCCAAGAGGTGTTTGGAAATTTGTGTTTGTACTTTGTATGTGAATGATTTAAAATTTATATTGTCCCTTAACAGCAAAACTTTTTTGTATTATTCTATCAAATATATTGGTTCTTTTCAGTACATCAAACTTTTAAATTTTAAAAACCTCTAGCATCTTTGTTCATTTTGACATGATTATGAAATTGGCAATGAATAAATTTATGCAATTGGGAAAGCTTAAATTAATATGTTGTATACAATAGAAATTGAAAAATGTATTACAGTCTACATATTTGTGCCTCTTGAGGCAGGCTTTGGGAAGCATTTGGTTCCATGCTAAGCTATGATTTAATGTTGGTTTGACTGAAATTGGTTTTACTTTATTGTTTTCAGACTGAAATGACAACTGCCGAAAGGGAACTTGACCAGAATATCAACTTTGATTGGAACCGAATTCAAGAAAGTGGACAGGAATTAGAACCAATTTTTGGACCAGGTTATACTGGACTTATAAATCTTGGAAACAGGTAGGAATGGTCTTATAGAGTACAATTGATTCATTTGCATGATCTTTTAGTCTAGTTTCTAAATTTTGTTTTCTTCTAGTTGCTACATGGCAGCAACAATGCAAGTTGTGTTCTCAACACGTTCTTTTTATTCAAGGTCAGTTTGCTTTATATGAATTTTCCCAAAAATGCATTATCTTATGAACACATTTATTTATATTTATGTACTTGCTTCTGTTTCCATTCCTTTTGGAATATGTGGAGAGAGATTAATCTTTCACTTGACAGAAGATGGGGACTTAAATGTAATTTTGACAAAAGATTTAACTGTTAGGGGTAAAAGTGTAATTTCACTCTAAATTAAGGATGATAGTGAAAATTGCAAGAAATTAGTGTGAAAATATAGAATTATGGTAATTTGAATATTTAATTAGTAAAAATAATGAAATTGAGCAATTATGAAAAGAAAATTTAGAAATTAAGTAAAATAGAGAGATATAAAATAAATTAACTGGACAAAATTAAGTGTGTAGTTATCTGTTATTTATGTATATCTGCTTATTTCTTGTTGATTGTTTTATTTATTAGCTACTATGCAAACCAAAGCTTGAAAATGGCATTCGAGATGGCTCCTGCTGATCCAACTGTAGATTTAAATATGCAGCTGTAAGTTCTGTGCGCTTTTCTAATGCTAATGTTTCTCACCAATAGGCTTAGCATCACTATTTTTCTTTAATGTTGTTAACTATGATGGGATTCAGCACCATAAACTTCGACCAAGCTTAAACTCTATTGAACCTGTGCTTTGATAAAAATTTATCCAGATAACCAAAGTGCTCTTGTTGTTTGCTATTTTCCAGTTATGTTTGTGCAGCTGGTTTTTCTATTCTTATTTGTCATTTGTTTTATCTCTCCCTTTTAATTTTATACCATAAATTATCTACTTGTGCAAACAAGAAAAAATAAATTTGGTTTCCAAAGTAATGTGCTGTTCATATGAATCAATCTCTTTTACATTCTTATGTCTTGTTTCTAAATGGCAGAACAAAGTTGGCGCATGGTTTGCTGTCTGGTAAATATTCAGTACCTGCACCAGAGGTATAAATAGAGCAATTTGTTGTCTGCCCTAGCATTGCTTTATGCTTTCATTTCCTGATAAAATATGTCTTTTACCTTTTTTGTCATCCTGGATACTGATAAGGCGATACTTTCTTTTTCTGTAATCCAGAAGGATGATAATGCAAATACTGCAACGACCAGGAGTGATGTAAGTTTTCTGTCTGAACTTATTGACATCTGCAGGCTCTCTATTTTTTTTTTGACGTATTCTTATATAGAATCAGATATATTTTCCACAAGAACCTTCTTTTTCCCCATGTGGCTGGGATATAACAATCACATCTCAAGTTTTACATCTCTCTACCCTAAATTCTAGCTTGTTAGTATGTTCTTCATATGCTGCTCTATCAGCCTGGCAGTTTATATCTAAACAGTTTGATCTTAATGCATTTGCTTCCTTTTCCTTGTTTGGTGATCTCTCCTTTTTTGGTTCATTTTTTTCCCTAATGTTAGAAACAAGAAGGGATACCTCCTCGCATGTTCAAGTCTGTTATTGCTGCCAGCCATCCTGAGTTTTCTTCTATGAGGCAACAGGTATATTTGTTATCCTTCAAACAAAAACTTTTTCTGTTTGCTACCACATATGTGATTCAATTTTAAAAAATCTGATTAGTAGAAAAGGAATTGCTTGACTGGATTTACTCAGGCTTGAGCTCTTTGGAAGAAATGCAATCTTATTGAAATAGTATTACTTCTGTTGAGAATTTTTTTTTTTTGCTTTTCTTCTTTAGTAGTAATCATAATTTATTTGGTGATGTGATGATTCTTGTTCACAGAAAAAAGGTTTATTCTTTTTTTTTTTTCTATAAACCAAATGAAAGTAGAGGTGGCAAGGAGGAACTATTTCAACTTTCTTGGTTGCATAGACATTGCCCAAGAGGAGAGAATGATTATCTTTCTAATAGAACTTACATTGAAATATTAATTTTTTTTGAAACATCCAGATGGTACCACATAGGCATGGTTTTGGTGTGGGGTAAAGACTTTAGTTATGTCGGGGAAGCATAATATAAAATTATTTGATGCAGCAGAAGGGTTTAGGACAAATGAGTCTCACTGATCAGGCTACGAATAGTCATTGCAATTGGAGAAAAATAAAATAAATAGGGTCTAATTAAGAACTTTACAAAAATTCTGAATTAAATACAATTGCTAGTTTTGTCTGGTTGTCCTAATGTTTGCTAAAAAGGTTTCCTGACAATAAATATAAGGCTTATTAACAATATCTCTAATTACGATCATGGGAAATAAAGCCATAAAAAGCTGTTGGATTTTCTAGTTAAAATTTATCTTTCCTTGTTAGAAAAGAACTATGACAGTTCTTTATAAATAGCTTATACACCGTTAGAATATTAAGAAAAACAGAACCAATAAAATCTTCTATTCTCAAAAATCTTCATGGTGTCAAAGCTGTGCTCTTTCTAGAAGTTGAATTTTCTCTTGAGTTTTCTCTCTCTCAGCACCAGGCTGCAATGCTTATTTTAAAAAAGTATCGAGGTTGAATTTTCTCCTTCCTGTCGCTGCTAGAGCCAGTGCCTTTTTGCAAGAAAGAGTTTCCTTTCCTAACACTGGGTTTGTTTTTTCGATTTACAGTAAACGGTTTTTGAAAAAGTCTCAAGAGGTTGAGTTTGCCTCCCTCTTTATTGTCACTGCCCCCATAGGAAGAAAGACCAACTGCGGTACGGCCTGTCCCTAGAGAATTGCCACCATCTGCCCAGACCAACTTAGGTTCTTGATGCTGCAAGCCTTATGCAGCCTGGTTCAAGTCATAAATTATTCCTTGTATTTCAGCCAACTGTATTTGATGGGGCCGTTTGCCTCTACTTTGCTCTCTGTCTTGGCCATCCATTGCCCGTAGGCAAAGAAAAAGCATAACAAAATTACAGGAACTTTTTTAAGCTCTATTACCTCTTGATGTTGTGGATTAAATCAATTTGTCCTTCTTATAGTAGTTAGGAAAATTCAAATGTTTGATGGAAAAAGAAGCCTAATCCATAAGTTAAAGATTGCTTAACAACAATCCTAAATAGTGGAAAGAAACCAAAAAAAAACTAATTAAGGAGAAATTGAAATCAAATAAAATAAGGGAAACTAATTTAAATAGAGATCCTCTTTCAAATAGGATTAGGCTCCTGTTCATCATTGCTCTCTTAAAGTACTCTTGGGGATGATTGGACATGAACTTTTCCATAGGATGCACTGGAATTCTTTCTACATTTTCTTGATCAAGTGGAGCGTGTTAACGGTGGGAAGCTTACATCGGATCCATCAAGGAGTTTTAAATTTGGCATTGAGGAGCGAATCTTGTGTTCATCTGGAAGGGTTGCTTATAATAGAAGGCTTGATTATATTCTTTCTTTGAATATCCCGTTACATGAATCTTCTAATAAAGGTATGTTTACATATTTTATTATACTTTCCCCTTTTCGAGTAACATACTTCTGGAATTTTTATGCTGATTTAACTATTGGGGAATATAGAACAACTTGCAGCCTTTGAGAGACTGAAAGCAGGAATTTCAGAGGGGAACACTGAGTGAGTACATATTCTTTCATTATTTATTAAATCTGTTTTTTTGCTATCTTAGTTGGAAGTTGACTTAGCTGTTAATTGTAACAGATCTGGTGAAGAAGTTGTACGCCCACGAGTACCTCTTGAGGCATGCCTAGCTAGCTTTTCAGCTCCAGAGGAGATACAGGATTTTTATAGCACTGCCTTGAATTCTAAGACCACTGCACAAAAGTAAGCTTCATTATAGTTCATTCTAAATTTTAAAAGGGATGGAAAAGTCGTATCATGTGAATGTTCAGAGACATGCTTATGTGAATTTAAATTCCCCTTCAGGACTGCTGGCCTAACTTCGTTCCCTGACTACTTGGTGTTGCACATGCGGAAATTTGTTATGGAAGAGGGCTGGGTGCCAAAAAAGCTTGGTAGAATTTTTGTGGCTCTGTTCTTGTGCTTGCAGTTCATTGTTATCCTAAATTGGTCCGTATTTACAATCCCTTGATTTTCCATCCAGATGTGTATGTAGATATTCCTGATATCATAGATATCAGCCACATGCGAAGCAGGGGCCTTCAACCTGGAGAGGAGTTGTTACCAGACAGTGGTATGTGAAGACTTGTAGATTAATGGAGTGCCTCTATTTTCTTTCAATGCATGATCACTTAAAAGTTATGATTATAGCATCAAGCCAGAGTTATTGATGCAGCAACCATTGTAATCAAACAGTTGGTATGTAGCATAGGAAGAGAGACTAGGAGGGAGGTGGAGATGGGTTCAGCCTGCATATGCATGATAGATTTCCAGGTGTATAATAGTTTTGCTAGAATTCTTATCAAATCATCAAAGTGATTTTCTGCTGGTGTATATCTCATCATGATCATCACCTTTCCATGTCACGATGGGACCAAATGTAAATTGTTACAACATATGCTAGAAAGCAAGCTCATAAATTATATTTTATCAAACCAAAAATGGAGACTACATGGAGTGAAATGAAAGTCAAGTGAACGTGCCAGCAAAATGCTAAGCAAAAGTTAGATGAGCTATAGCCTGATCTTGGAATAGAATGCTGGAAAAAATGTCCTAGGCAGAGTTTGTCTTGCCTTTAGACAGGCTGGTTTATAGTTATATATCTTTATGATTTTCCTTTGGCTATCTGTTCATTGTTTTATTTTCTCTATGTTTGAGTGGTAGTGTTGCACACTGTTGGACTCTTATCATGTGCGAATTTTGTGAAGTTGGAATTATTTGCCTGTTCTATGATGTTATATTTTCATCTCTATCTTTGTACTGGGACTCAATTAATTTTTTGTTTGTCATATTTACTTTACAGTTCCTGGGGATGAGGCTGAATCAAACAAGATTGTGGCCAATGAGGATATTGTCTCCCAGCTTGTTTCGATGGGGTTCAATCAGCTTCATTGTCAGAAAGCTGCTATAAATACTTTTAACACTGGAGTGGAGGAGGCAATGAATTGGTTACTTACTCGCATGGATGATCCAGGTTCTCAAGTTATTTTATACTTCGGTGGAAATTTGAGCTCAATAATTTGTGTACATTGAATTGAATTCAGAGAGTTTTTCAGTAATACATGCCAAGGATAAGCTATTCGAAGTAATTTCCCAAACAACACAAATTAATTTCTGAAACATTTGGATTCCTAGAAAATGGGAAATTACAGCTGTCAATTGACTCAATTTATAGAACAGCTACAGAGAATCGCAGAGCACTATGGCCATGATGAAGGCTGTGGTGGAAGCCTTGGGTAACCGCTGGTCCTGAAGAGTATATTAGGACTAATGATAGATTTGAGGCAAACTGGGCCAGGAGGCTCTGGAGCATACTGCCATCTTCACATGAATGGATATTTTCCCACATCTTTCATAATTTGTTTGAGTTGCTCTTTAATTTATATAATACAATAAGCCACTAATTAATATGAGCATGTGTTTATGCAGACATAGATGTTCCTATTTCTCAAAATGCACAAGAAACTGAAGTTGTTGATCAGTCCAAGATTGGTACTTTGATTTCATTTGGTTTTCAAGAGGAAATTGCTCGAAAAGCACTGAAAGCATCGGTAAAGATTCTATAGCTTGTTACTCTCTTGGACATAAAAGGTCTACAATTGGATGATATTCACAATAAATCGCTATAATTTGTGAAAATTTTTGGAATGTGTAAATATCACAGGGTGGAGACATAGAAAAAGCAGCAGAATGGATATTCAGCAACCCTGATGCTTCTGCCTCATCTGATATGAATGCGACAACATCAAGCACCACAGTGACCCCAGATGATTCTGGACTGCCTGATGGAGGAGGGAGTTAGTTTCTTGACCCTTGTCTTATTTGTTTTGTATGCTAGATATTGTCCTTTATTCTTTCCTTTGATCTGTGGCAGCTTTTGCTTTCCAGTTTATTACTTGAAATGAGCTTGTAATATTTGGCTAATCTGGTTTCAAGAATTTTATTCTACTTGCCTTTCTTTTGTTTGGCTTTTCTTCCCACAATTTTCTTGGTGGTATGGCCCCAACAAAGATCAAGGACGCTAAAGCAGCATCTATATTTATCGGTTATCATGATAGCATATTCGAAACAACTTTAGTAACATATGAAGTCTTACCTCATTGTCTCACAATTGTGATGTTACAAAATGAGAGGTTTATAGATTCTAGGACATTATTCTGCTGGTTTTTGAAGTTGGTCTTTCAACTTTGTTTAGTATTTTTCAGGCACATTTTATAATTGGCAGGATTAGCTACGCTGTTTTGTGAATTGTGATTGTTCTTAGGATTCTGATTAACACTATTGCGGATGCTAGTAGTGCTGCATGTAAATGTTCAACTTGGTCATCGTTTTACAAAGTAGTGCCTTGTGTCATCATAGAATTGTTTCTGAAGGGAAAATAAAAGCCTAGTTCGCCTTCTTGCTAACCATAAATTGCTTAAAATTGTAAGAAACAGGTTTGTTGATTCGGTAACTGTAACACTAAATTAAGAGCATGTTGTTATTGAATTCATAAAAGTAAACATATTGCAAGATAAAAGACTAAATTTCAGATGCCCTTTTATATATTACTACCCATATAAGTGTCTGTAATTTTCAGATTGGTGCTACTTTTCTCTATTCTTAAATTTTTGTAAGCATTCTTAAGTTGCTGGTTAATTACCTTGTGCAGGATACAAACTTATCGGAATAGTGAGCCACATTGGAAGCTCTACTCAATGTGGACATTACGTTGCTCATGTCTTGAAAGATGGCAGATGGGTTATTTTCAATGACAACAAGGTTGGAGTTTCTGTTAACCCGCCTAAAGAGATGGGGTATCTGTACTTTTTTGAGAGGCTTGACAGTTAGAATTCCCAAAACTTATCTTTGGATAGGAAAACATTGACCGAAAAATTTTGAGTATCTCAAGACCAAGTGATGTGTTTACAGGCCTTGGATTTTTAATAGCAATCTTTAACGTTTTAGCCATATTGCTGTTGCAAATATACTTTATATCAAAATTAGTAGGGCATATAAGCCCTAGCTAGAAAATTCAGTTTTAAATATTGTTTAGCCAATGCAAATTATTGTTATGACGTGTGTATTTTTCCTACGATGACTGGTTAGATTTTGGAAAGTGAATAATAAAGTTGTAGTTACATCTCTATGGATTATAATTGGAACTGAGAAATAGGGGAATTGAATGTTAAATGAGAATTGCAATATTGCTTGTGATGGGATTGAGATTTAACTAGGGTTGGTGTGCTTGGTCAATGTGCATCAATTGAGATGTTGGGATTATTTTTCAAACTCGTTGTTGGTAGTGGCTGTAAAATAAAATAACAATGCTTTAATGTTGTATTGGAAGAGAAAATAAAAATGGAAAAGAAAAAAAATTACAAAAATGAAACATCATGAAAAATCAATATAAAACCTTAACAAGTGATAGCTTTTAAAAAATTTATAGCATATTATACTAAATTTCGTTGATTTGATATTATGAAATATAAAAGTTAATAAAAAATTCATTAAAATCAACTTGGTTCATTTTTAATTTCTATCAATTTCATTATGCGTGTGAATCATGTGTTTTATTATAAAAATTTAAATGCTACCATATAGTGGATTGATATGCTCTAATTTTTTAAAAACAACGTAAATTTATATTTATTATAATTGATAAGTATAGGTGTATAATAGATAGTAGATAAAATTATTCAAATGAATTATGTATTCAAATTCAAATGTTTTTATTTGATGAGTATTGTTGCTGTAATGAAGCCAATGGATGGCCAAGGCTGGAATGTGATGATTGATCAATGTATACAGAAGGGCAAACAAATTTATTTTCATGTTTAAATTTTGAAACTTCTTTTTTGGGGAGATGTTGCCAAATTTCAGTAGATATATAAAAATGATAAATAAAAAGAAATTATAGTTCATACTTTAATAGAAATGCAGATATGTTAGGCAGTTCTAAATCTCGCTTTTAAATTAAATGGTAGTAAATACATTTATAAAGATTTAGAGGGTGACAATTACGATATCATCCCGTAGAACATTCGGATAAAGAATAGTGAAGTGCAAGAAGTAGACCATAATTAAGTGTGCCATTGCTATAGCGTATAAGCCATTTGATAGCCTTTCAATATTCATTTGTGGGAGCATTCATAAATTGAGATAATTTATTTACGACAAAGGCAGCAATATTTCGCCAGTTAGAGTAATGTACTCCTGCAAGGGGCTCCCAGTAACTGCCTATACTGCTGTTGATGTTCATATTAGATTGTCCATTGTCTTTGACTAATTAGATGAAGTGGCCATTAGAGTAGTACACGACTTGGAGTGTGAAAAATTATGCGTGAGCAATAATAAATCTTTAATATATATAGTTGCGTTAACTAAAAGAATTAACAATATCAGAAAAGTTGCATTGAACCTTAATGCCCAATAAATCTTTAATATATATAGTTGCGTTAACAATATCAGAAGAGATTCTAGATCACCGAATTGGAAAAGTAGTTTGTGTTGCTTCAAAAACCAATTAGCTTGGTAGCATTAGAACTGGTGATTAAGATGTCATCAACATACATCGTAATATAAAAATTTCAAAGCACTCTGACTAAGAATATAGATGATCATTGGGCAGAAAATCTCGGTTTTCAATGGAGAACTGTCCCAAATGGGGCAAACAATTTTCCAAAATTTTCCCCGTGAGAGCGGGAGTGGAAAAAATATTTTTCGATTTAGAATTTAGGATGTAGATAGAAATTGTGCTCCCCACTCCGAAATATTTTCGTCCTTAAATTTAGTAATTAAATTTATATAATTTAATTTTAATTTTATTAATTTTTAAAATTTATATTAATTTAATTTGTGATAAAATTTAAACTTGTTTAATTATTAAATGTTATATTTCAATTATGATTAATTGTTAAATATTATATTTTAGTTATAATTGTATTTTTTTTAAATTATTTTGAGCGGGGGTTGGGATCTCCACAGAACGGGGAATGGGAGAAATTTATCTCCCGTAATCCTACGGAAAGCGGGAGCTGAGAGGGACGGGACAGTCGGTGGGAAATCCGCCTCACCCCGTGATCATCCATAACTAAGAATGAACAATGGAAAATAAAATTTGGAAGCTTGAAAACCAAGAGACGAAGGAAAACTAGATAGGATTGGAAGCATCAATAAACTTATAAATCTTGCAAACGAAACTAGGCTTGGAAGCATCAATAAACTTTTGTGGCTGCTCCATAAGTGTCAATGTCAAAAATACCATGGCTAAAAATTGTTAGAACTATGCTTCATAAAAACTGCACATGTTTTAGTTTTTTTTATTTAATTTTTTCGTACAAAGTCAAATTAGCATTTCCATTTCTTTGTAATTTGTATTAGTGGGTTTATGTCAGTGAATCACAAGTAAGTTTGTTAGTTCTGTTAGTGGATCACTAGTTTGTTTCAGCATTATAAATGTATGTTTTAGTATCAAATGAATTAATTCTCTTTTGGCTCCATATCCTAGTTCCTATCTCTAAAAATTCACTTTGTTTCTTTCATAAAAAAAACCAACAGTGGTATCAAAGCACTCTTCTTACGGGATTTGTAAGATGAAAACTGAAAATAATTTTTCATCAATTGCTCCTCTTGTTTTTGATGGTGAAAACTACCAGCTTTGGGTAGTGAAAAAGGAGACCTACCTGGATTTTCTAGATCTTTGGGAAGATATGGAAGAGGATTATGAAATTCCTCCGCTGCAAAACAATTAATCCCACCATGGCTCAAATAAAAATCCACAAAGAAAGAAAAACTAGGAAATCTAAAGCAAAAGCATGTCTATTTGCTGCAGTTTCAACAACAATTTTCACCAAAATTATGTCCCTTAAATTATCAAAAGAAGTATGAAATTATCCCAAGAAGGAGTATGTTGGAGATGGAAGGATAAAAGGAATGCAAACACTAAATTTGATAAGGGAATTCGAGCTGCAAAAGATGAAAGATTCAAAAACTAGCAAGGAGTATTCTAAAAAACTTCTCAACATAGTTAACAAGGTAAGGTTGCTTGGCACTATATTTCCTGATTCTTGAATTGTAGAAAAAATCCTTATAACCGTCCCTAAAAGATATGAAACAACAATAACTTCCTTGGAGAATATAAAAGATCCGTCCAAAATTACTTTGGTAAAGTTGTTAAATGCTTTGCAAGCTCAAGATCAAAGAAGGCTTATGAGGCAAGATTGTCACGTTGAAAGTGCTTTGTCAGCTAGGGATGATTATGGGGCAAGACGGAGGCGGGAAATGGCTCCCCCACCAGCTGCCCTGTCCGGGGGCGGGGTGGGGGTGGTGCCATCCCCGAAAGTATTTTGAGAGAAAAATTTCTCCCGTCCTCATCCCCACGAGGATCCCCATCCCGCTATAAAAAATATTTTATTTTTTTAAATATATTTATAACTAAAATGTAATATTTAATTATTAATTGTAATTGAAATATAATATTTAATAATTAAAAATATAAATTCAATTATAAATCAAATTAATATAAATTTTAACAATTAACAAAACTAAAATTAAATATAATTTAAAACTAAATTATATAAATGTAATTAAATTTAATTACTAAATTTTGAAAGCAGAAAAATTTCGGAACGGGGACCACAATTCCCGTCCCTTCCCCGAATTCTAAGTCGGGGAATATGTTTCCTCATTTCCTGCCCCCACAGGGGAAATTTTCAAGAATTTTTCATCCCATTCGGGGATGTTTTCCCACCGCAAACGGGGATTCTTTGCCCTATGATTATCCCCTACTATCAACTAAGCACCAAGATGCTGAAAATCAAGCATCAAACAATGAAACCAACAATCCTTTTCAAAGGAAAAGAAGAAATTCAAAGAAAATTTATCCACCTTGCTATCATTGTGATAAAAAAGGTCATCCCCCATTTAAATGTTGGAAAAGGCCGAATGTAAAGTGCAACAAGTGTAATCAAATTGGACATGAAGATGTGATTTGCAACAACAAACTTCAAGAACAAGAGGTAAATGCCCAAGTTGTTGGTCAAGATGAAGAAGACCACCTTTTTATGGCAACATGTTTTTCAACTTCTGAAAGTTGGCTAATTGACAGTGGTTGCACTAACCATATGACAAATGATAAAAGTATTTTTATAGAGTTTGACAAATCTGTTACTTCAAAAGTAAGAATTGGAAACGGTGATTATATTGCTGTAAAAAGAAAAGAAATAAACAGTAGCTTTTAAAAGCTATTTGGGTACTAAAACCATTTCTGATGTACTTTATGTGCCTGCAATTGTTCAAAATCTGTTAAGTGTTGGACAACTAGTGCAAAAGGGCTTTAAAATGATATTTGAAAATGAAGAGTGTCTTATTAAAGATGCTAAAGATGAAGAATTGTGTAGAGTCAAGATGAATGGCAAGCCTATCGTTTAAAAACCAGCCCACAAATTTGACAGAATTTGGATTTTGCAATTCTTAAATTGAGGAGGAGTGTTAGAACTATGCTTTATAAGAACTGCACATGCTTTAGTTTTTTTATTTAATTTTTTCTAACCAAGTCAAATTAGCATTTCGGCTTTCTTTGTAATTTGTGTTAGTGGGTCACTACTTGTTTTAGTGGATCACAAGTTAGTTTGTTTCAGCATTATAAATGTATGTTTTAGTATAAATGAATTAATTCTCTTTTATCTGCATATCCCAGTTCCTATCTATGAAAATTCACTTTGTTTCTTTTGTTATAAAAACCAACAAAAATATTAGAAATATCAAGTTGGCAAATCATAGGCGGCCAATCATGCGTGGTTGCTAAGGCTAAAATTGCTTGAATGATTGTAAATTTTACCGCAGGGCTGAAACTTTTTATACAATTAACGTTAGATTCTTGAGCAAAACATTTTGGCATTAGTCGCACTTTGTAGCACTCAACCGACCCATTAGCCAGTCGCTTGATATGAAAAATTATCACTAATAACATTTTACTGACACGTCTATATGTGCCAGACACCAAGTTTTATACTAATCAAGGCATCAAATTCCAATTACATGTCATCTTACCATTGATCATATGGCATTGCTTGTTTAAAAGTAGTACATTCATGGATTAATGATTAGGCTTGCCAGGAGTGGTTGTCCTCACAACGAGTCAAGGTGGAAGGTTGGAGCTACATGACATGGGTTCAAGTTGGTGGGTCTGTAATTGGAGTAGGAGGTGGCGTGTATTGAGTAAAATCAATACCTAAATTGATATTAGGTGGATTAGTGGAAGTGGATGACGATGTAGATGACGTGGTATAGGTGAAATAACATGCAAGTGAAAGAAGCAGGAGGCATAACTGAAGATACTCGTAACGCAAAGTGAGTATTGTCGGTGTTACGGAGTTGAAGCCATGATGGTGTAGGAGATGAAAAGGTGATAGGCTTAGTTTGAAAAGGAAACTTCTTGTCATGAAATTCGACATGTCGTGCAAGGTAAACTTGGCTAGAAGAAGGATCCGATCAATGAGAGATTGAATAGAATAGGCTTTGTCTCAAGTAAACAGACTATTTTGGACTGAAAATCAAATTTTTGTGAGTTATAAGGACGTAAAAATGGGATCACAACACATCAAAAAGGCTGAAAAGATAAGTAAGGAGGACCACGGTGAAACAACATATAGTAAGGGAATTTTTGATGTAACACAAGATATGTCATGCAATTGATCAGAAAGATGATAAAATTAAAGGTGTATATCCAATATTTAAAAGGAATTCGGGCTTGAGAAAGAAGGGTTAAACTATTATGAACAATGTGTCAAATTTTCCTTTTGACAATGTCGTTTTGTTCATGTGCGTAAGTGCAAGCAATGCAACGATAAATGCCTGTGGATTGAAAATATTAAGATGCTTTTTGATACTCCCTACCCCACTTGGAATGAAAGGCCTTAATTTTGGTATTAGATTGTCTAGTAACAAGTTGTTTTTTACTTTTATTTTTCAGAAAGTAAACCTAAGTATATCGAATCATCCACAAAAATGAGCATATATCAAAAACCCGAACTAGATAAAATAAGAGTGGGACCCCAAATATCCAATTACACAATTTCAAAAGGTGCAGGACTTTTATATTCAACAGAAGCAAAAGGAAAATGACTGAATTTTCCTAAAGAGCAAGGACTAATTAACTTGCTACTAGAAGAGGCTAAGTTGGATGAATTTAAAATTTGAGACAAGAATTTAGAGTTTGGATGCATAAAATGAACATGCCAATTATTAATGGTGAGAGAAAGGTTGTTGCGGACTTAGGTGAATGACATGAACATCATGTTCACTTGGTCCCTTGAGTAGAACCGGCTTGGTTACATGATGCTTTAGCACAAAATATGAAGGCCAAAATTCAAAGACAAAGTTATTAGCGGAAAATTTTGAATATATTATAAATTTTTGGTGATGGATGGAACATGTAGTGTTAGTTATTTAAAGTGAGAGTACTAGACGAAGAATGGAGATAAAATTTACCTGTATGATCAACACGAAGCCCTTAGATATCACTACATGAAATTAGTCATTACCATGATATGGAGCAGCAATATAAATCATAGAAAAGTTAATCATGATAGGGAAATTCACGGGGCTAAAAAGATGCATATGTGTTTCGTAGGAGGAGAAGGATAATTACACAAGGAAGATCGCAGTGTTAAAGGACCATGATGAGTGAAGTTGGCTTGCAGTAAATAACCTCCTAAATTGGCTGGATAATTAACATCGATGGCAAAACAGCATTAGGAAGTGATTCTGCCACCCATATATTTGGCAAGGGCCATGGTGTCTGGAATTAGAACCAGGCTGAGTTCCCTCAATATCCAAGAAGATTGCTAGAGGCTAATCTTGATGTTTGAGTTGGATTTGGCAGCGACGGACATGGTGAGGTAGTGACTGAGTTGGCCATAGGTGTCGATACAAGAGAACCCTTAAGAAGAATCTCAAGCACAACAAATTCAGGATGAAAATTTAGAGCAGTTATTATGCTATGATATTTGTTGCTTATGTGTGTAGGGGTGTTTAAATTTGGGGTAATCCATTTAACCCATTTAATTCAATCCACTTAATCCATTTTTTTTTTATAATTATAGTGGATTATTATTGTAAATCATATAACATATTCTAACATTTTAAAAATATACATGTGGGTTATGGGTTATTATATAACCCAACCAATTAACCCACATTACATTCTTCTTCAAATATACTCTCACTTACACTTTTTTTTTTTAATCATCTATTTTCAATTTTTATCATTTCATTTAAATTTTGTTCAACATCCATAATTAAAAATGGACTTTAGCAATTTAATTAAATAGTTATAGAGTAATTTTATTTCTCATTTTTATTTTAGTAAAAACACTGAAATGGGGAAAAATTTGCTATTCACAATTATGGTTAACTACTAAAGTTCCTTGAATCTAATTTTTATTTTGGTCTTCAAATTTTAAAAAGAGTAAATAGATTTTCAATATTTAAGATATATTAAATTGAATCTTCCATTGTATTTACTAACTATAACTAACCGAGTGTCCAATCGAACTTAGTAATAATTTGAAAAATCCTTCTAATCTATTACCTCAATTTTAATTAAATTATCAACTTATTAAACCGAACAAATTAATCAATGCCAACTCATGTTTTTTAGTTATGGACGAAAAAATCAATGAAATATTTAAATTGCAATTATCAAATTAAGATTCAAAATCGATTTGATTTGTTTTATGAATGGATACGCAAATAATATGTTTTCTAAAAGTTTGGTAATGCACATATATATTTTATATCTCTTTCTGTTACACAAATTGTCATAATTTTTTTCTATTTCACATATAACTGTTAATTTTTTTTAATCTAATTCAAAATATTTTGAAAAAATTATGATATCATAAAATTATGATATCTCTGACTTTTTTCAATTAGAAAGTGAAATATACTTTTGGGATCCAATTGTCATTAAATAATATTATGATATTACATAAGTTAATGGATTTTAATTTTATCTTATGAAAAATTTGTCATAAAATTTCTATCTTAAGCTATGAACCCAATTGTTATAAAATAATATTATGATATTACATATGTTATCTTTGCAAATTATAGCTATTGATCATCATTAATTTTTTTTTATGAAATTTATATGTAATTTTAAATTTTGTGGCACTATAAATTTATAAGCTTGAGGTATTTTAAAAAATATTTCTAAAAATAAATTTAATTCTTTATATTTAAAAATATATAAATATAAATAACTTATATGTTTATAATATAATATAAAAAATTAACATAACCCATATAACCCACGTAAACCAATCAATCCAATATAAAAAATTTTAATACATAACTCACTTGCTTTGGGTTAAACCCAATTCATTTAACAATTTAGATGGGTTAGAGAAAAAATCAATTATAACTCACCCAACCCACATTTGAACACCCCTACTTATGTGTCTATATATTATGGCTTTTTGTAGATATTAAAAAAATGGTAAAATATCCCTTCTTTTTCTTACAATTCGATGTGCATTTGTAATGTCTATTTTTGAGACGTAGAACCAAGTGCATTGGCAAGAGCATCCTAAACTTCTTTAAGAGGATTTTAAGCCATCATGAAACACATTATAAATGGCTTAATAAATATGCATGCATCTCAATTTAATTTTATAATTTAATTGAATATTTAAAATTTAATAATGATGCCGGTGATATGTAAGTACATAGGCACACTATATAGTCAAATATGCACATTTGGATTTCCGGTTTAATGGGTAAAGATGCAACCGGCAATTTCTTTCTCAAAATAAAAGAACTTTAAAATGGAGGAGAATATTAGTATTAAGAGTCCAGGTGTGATGCATGTCTGCAAATTTAACCAGAGATGGAAGAAGACATGCCGAAAAGAAAAATGAAAATTTGACCAAATCCAAGAAGAAACCTGGCCTGCAAAGTGAAAGAGGAGAAGATGAAGCAATTGAAGGCTCCAATGGATTGCAGCCAAAGCATCAGTACATGGCGAGCAAAGTTGCTACTGCACAAGGTGGATCTGGGAATCACTGGTATTAACGACGGTAAACTTGAAAGCTAGCTTCACTGCCTATATCCAAAACTAATGTTGCAGTCTCTAAATCACATTTGATCAGATTGATTTTGTTGCCCAAGTGATGTGAAACCCCCGTTTTTAATGCTATGATTATTAGTGTTTTTGTACCAGTGCAAAGCGTTGAGAAGATTGAGGGCTGGAACCTCAATCGAAAGATGTTTAGGCAGCAATTAAGTTGTAATTTATATCACTAATTGAAGCTTGAACAGGTGTTCCTAGCTTTTATCTGATTTAGCTAAATAACCAAGATGCAAGGGATGTATGATATCAAGAATGGGAAAAGGCAAAGCTATTGGTTGACATGCCATGCGCTTTTATTTATCTTTTCATTCGTGACAAGATGAAAGAAGTAAGCTATTGCTTCATTTCTTTCTACCTTGTAATTCATGATTTTATAATTGAAAGATGATATTCTAGTTAATATGATTGCAATGGTCATTACTTTCATTTCTCTCTGCCTTTTACATGTTTTTATGATTGAAAGATGTTATTCTAATGGCCAAGTTGTATATATATTCTTTAAAAATTTGGTGATAAACACAATTATAAAGACTGTCAAGAGGTGAAAAGAGAAAGGTTTGGTTTGAAATAAAGGGGCCTATGATTAGCAGTTGCTATCAACATTTATTTCTCTTACTGTTATTGGCATTAATTCTCAAGCATAGCACCCTTTTAAAATCAATTTTGAACCAACTAGCCGTTCTTTTTTTTTTTTTTTTCATGAGAAGAAGAAATTTCTTTTAATAGGCCTCTCTGCTACTGTTTTAAGGAAGCAGGGGATCATATTTTCAAAAATCAAAATTAGAGTCAATGGTTATGGATGTTTTCCAATTTTTTCTTTTAATAAATTTCTACTTAAGGAAGATTAGTTTTTTTTTTTTTAAAAAAAAAAGGTAAAAAGAAAAGCAACAAGAACCACCAGGACTCTTAATCTAGGATCTTTCATTTTACTGTTCAAGAACAGGATTGTAATATGGCAACAGGGGAAAGTGTTTGAAGAACATGAATGTGGTAATATGACGAGCTGAATGTCATTTAGCGGAGCTTTTCTTTCGGCATTTATTTTTGACCCATTTGAAGCTGTTAGATGCTCCTGATTTGATCTTTTGTGCTAGTCTTACTTTCCGATCTCCCTTGTTTTTCTTATCACTTGTGTCATTCCTACTGTTGGTGTCATCTTCTTCCATGGAACCAATACCTTTTTCATGGGTTAATTTCACTCATGATCACTGAATTTATGATCAAATTACGTAAAAATCATAAAAGAAATTTTTTTTCATAAAAAACACTAAACTTTATAAATTTTTACAATAGTCACTTTGACCGGTTTTCTTGCCGAAAAGTTCATGTGTCACCATTTGCACTTGCCACGTAAGCATGCCATGTGGACTTTTCGATAATATTTTGCCGGAATCTGGCCAAAGTGATTTTACTGTAAAAATTTATAAAGTTCAGTATTTTTTATGAAAAAAAAAATTTCATTTATGATTTTTGCGTAATTTGTCACAAATTCAGTGCCTATGGGTGAAATAAACCTCCTTTTACACCCTATCAATCTGCCCAACTATGTGCCTCACTTTCCATTTGTTTCTTGTCTCTGTTCATTAAAATCAAGAGTCCATAACACCAACATTGAAACAAAGGTAGATCTATAGTTATATCAAGGGGGAATCATACTCATTACTCAACATTGAAACAAAAAAAAACACCAAATCAAAGAGCAGATAAGTTCGAGAGAGACTTACTAGCAATTTATCTCCACATTTAATATGAGCAACTCTTAGCTCAGCTATTGGGGCAATAAGAGACTTAAATATGACTATTATTATTATGATAAGTATTCTAATGACCACGGGAGGACATCAAAACTTGTAAATATCAGTAGTTGGGATTGTTTAACAATTGAAGCGACCCCGCAAGCAGTTAGTAACTGGCAACATGCAGTAATGAGATATAAAGAATATAACTACTGTAAATAAGCAATTTAATTACATTAAAATCACTTTTAACAAATTTAATACATTATATTCATTCTGTGCTCAAACTAAATATAGTATATTGAGTTTGGCCAAAACTCAATACACTGTATTGAGTTTAAATAAAACCTAATATAATAAATTATGAAGATTTTTGTGGAACAATATTTTTTTATTATCTCAATTACACACTAAATAATAATACAAATAAGTTTATATATACAACTAGTGTATATAGAAATACTATTCTACCTTAATTATAAAACTAACTTATCAAATAGATTAAGCAACACACCTCCTCAAGTTGGTCCAAAAATATTACACATGCTTAACTTATAAACTATAGGATAGAAGGGTCGACTACTGAGTCCTTTTGTGAAAATATTAGCCAACTGTCTATCCGCTATTATATAAAGTGAACTTAAGGCACTATCAGATAATTTCTCTTTGATAAAGTGTCGATTAATTTCGATATGCTTCGTCCTGTCGTGTTGAACATGATTATGAGCAATAATGATTGCAGTTTTGTTATCACAATACAAAAATAGCCTATCTTTTTCAGCCAACTTCAACTCTGCTAATAACTTTTGCAACAATAATAATTATTCATGAATACCTTGAGCCATAGCTATGTATTCTACTTCTGCACTAGATCTTGAAATTGCACTCTATTTTTTGCTTTTCCAAGTGAATAAGTTACCTCCCATAAATGTATAATAAACAGAGGTGGACCTTCTGTTATCTAGAGATCTAAACCAATCTATATTTGTGAAGGCTTCAATTCAAAAATGACTATTTTTTGAAAAAAGAAGACCTTTTTCTAGGTTGATTTTAAATACCGTAAAATGTAAAAAATAGTCTGTTGATAAGATTATCTAGGATCATGCATAAACTAACTCACCAAACTAACTACATAAGCAATGTCTGCTTTGGTGTGAGATAGATAGATAAGTCTACCAAACCAATTTTTGATATCTGCTTTTATTAACAAATTCTTCAGTTCCTGCTTGCAACCGATGATTACTTTCAATGGGTTTGTCTGCTGATTTGCATCCTAGCATATCAGTTTCATACAAAATATCTAGGATGTATTTTCTCTGAGAAATGAAGTTTTCTTTGGTTGATCTGGCAACTTTAATTTCCAAAAAGTATTATAATTTTTCAAGATCCTTGATCTCAAACTTCTAAGCTAAGAGCTTCTTCAGCCGAACCATTTTTTTTATCATTCCCTGTCATCACTATGTCATATATATAAATAATGAGAAGAGTGATCTTACCCTTGTAGTGTCTCATAAAAAGGGTATGATCAGCATTGCTCTGTTGATAACCAAAAGAGATCATGGCTTTGTTGAATCTATCAAACCAAGGTCTCGAAAATTATTTCGATCCATACAAGGATTTCTTCAGTCTGTACACCTTTCCTTTAGTTCTTTCATCATCAAAACCAGAAGAAATCTCCATATAAAACTCTTCTTTCAGGTTCCTATGGAGGAATACATTTTTCACATCAAATTGCTGCAGATTTCAATCAAAATTAGCTGCACAGGATAACAAGATTTAGATTGTATTTATTTTGGCAATAGGTGCAAATGTCTTCTGATAGTCAACTTTATAAGTCTGAGTGAATTCGTTTACCACTAATCTGGCTTTGAATCTTTCAATTGAACCATCAGGTTTGTATTTTATTATCTGGAAAGTCAACTAGTTCTCAGGTTTTATTTTTAGAGAGAGGTTTCATTTCTTCTACCATAGCTTCTCTCTACTTTGGATCCGTGGTAGTTTTTCTGCAATCCTGTAGAATAGATATAGAGGAAAGAGATAAGCAAAGGTTCTATAAGAGGGAGATAAAGAATTATAAGAGACAAAGTTAGAAATGAAATATTTTATATATGCATGACCTAACTCATTTTCTTTGAACAAGAGGCACATTTAAATCAAGATTAGAAGATAACTCACTCGAGGATTCTAGCAGTGTAGACTGTATGATGGCTTCTTTAGATTTGTTATTTCTCGAGTATTTTAACAAATCAGGTCTATCTAAACAACCAACAATATGCTGCTCTTCTTGAACATTAAATTCTATTCAACAGCATTTTGCTCCCCCTAAACATCAACAACATTCTCTTCCTGAACAACAATCTCTTTATTCTCCATTTGGACAAGATCATGAGGGCCCACATGTACATTCATCACCACTTCTTCACTACTCTCCCCTTGAAGAGGTAATTGTGTAATGCAAAAATAAGGTTCAAATTTTCAAAATGTAACATCTATATTGACATAAAAATTTCTAAATGGAGGATGATATCACTTATATCCCTTTTGGGTTGAAGAATACCCAATGTACATACATCTCAGTGCTCTCGGATATAATTTTTCAACATTTCTACTATGGACAAAGCAAATGCATCCAAAAATCTTTGGTTGCATAGTCTAGCCATTTTTTTCGGTTAAGACTTCTAAAGGAGTCACAAAGTTGAGAGTTTTGATAAGCATTCTACTAATAAGATAGAGATCCACTAGTATAACATCCCTCCAATATGGCTTCGGAACATTCATAGTAAACATAAGGGATTTAGCAACTTCTAACAAATACCTATTTTTTCTTTTAGCTACAACATTTTGAGCACTACTATAAGGACAACTAGTTTAATGTACAATCCCATGAGACTCCAAATAAGTACCAAACCTACTATCCATTTTTTCTGTTCCATTGTCAGTTTGCAAAACTTTTATTTTAGCATCAAACTGGGTATGAACTATTTTATGAAAAGATTGAAAATAGGATAAAATATCACATTTTACCTTAATCAAATACACTCAAGTCATTCTAGTGCAACAATCAGTGAAAGTAATAAACTATCGATTTCTAAACAAAAAGGCAATTTGAGTAGACCTCCAAACATTAGAATGAACAAGCATAAATGGATCATTGATTTTATTATCACTCAAAGGATAAGAGTTGTTAATATGTTTAACATACTCACAAGCATCACAAGATAAAGAATCAAACTGAGTTTCTCATCCTATTAATCACAACATCCCTCTTATTAACAACTAGCCCAAGATATTCGTCTTCTTCCTCAAAATCTACTCCATCAATGCTAGATTCTTCCTTTGATGAATTCCTCTCATTAGATCTAGAATCACTTGATTTTGATTTCTCTCATTCACCACCATGTGCTTCTACTTGTTTTTATTCATTTTTTTTCACTACCATCAACACTATCACTAATGGCAGCTTCTCGCTCAAGTGAGTCCTCATCTCCACTATTAGAACTAGAATTAGAAAACGAATATTCTTCCTTTGAATTGCTCTCATAAACTAATACATCACCTCATTCCTCACTCTTTTTTTTTCTACTCATTCATCAACCTCTTGCTCACTCTTTTTCTATTCCCTTTCGTGCACCCTTTTCTTATTATTGTTTTCAAGTGGTATCTCTATCCTAATTTCCCTTGTTGGACTTTTAACCTCCAATACAATTACATCATCTAAGTCATCATCAATTGCCTGCCAACTTGGCCCAACCCCAATATCATTATGATGGATTTGACCCATCTAGTCCATTACAAAGCCCAAAAATATATAACATATAGTTTGGAAACTCATACATGTCATCCTCAAATGATTGGAAAGAATTCTATGTCATTAGTCTCTTTTGGGTTTATTTTATTAAGCAACCTATGAACGTTTGAATCTTCATTAAGCCAAAACAATCCATCCTTAAACCCTTTCCTTGGTTCCAACACTACAACATGTTTAACTTGCCTAATTGTCAACCTCTTTGCATACATGCCCCATATATCATATGGGTTTAAAAAGTCACGGTCAAATTTTAGGTATATTTCGTGTTCTCTCCTACATAGTCACAAGTATAAGCCTTAAAAAACAATTTTCCCTTAAAATGAGCATACACCCTTATTGTAAACTTCTATCTATTAACAACACATATAAAATGATAGCCATTTATCAGTTAAAAATTACTAAACATGACAAGAAAGTAGCTTTGATCCAATGCATATGGATTCCACAACAATTTCTCACATGCGCACTAACACTTAATGAACATAATGTGAAAATACCAAATCACCCAAAAAAAATTGAAATATGACATCTAAAGTATCCATTCAAGTTATTTGCTATATTAAAAAGACAACATTTCTTAATGGCATCCGAGTCTCCAATTTCACACATGCAAATAATTTTTTTTTCAGTTTCCCTCCTAATCTTGCAATAAACAAAATCAAAATGCTTGCTTGGCACAAGAAAATTGATCCCCGGTATCACTCATCTCCTTATTAATTTGTTGAGCTTCTATCCATTTTGGAAAGTGTCGAGGAATAATCAACTCCTCCTTTAGTTCAATGGTGTCAGTTTTCTCCTTTCTTCTCTCTCACAAACCAACAGTTGTTGGCAAAGTCGTCTTCAATTTTGATTTAAAAGATTTCAATTAGATGAGTTTAGGTTCTTTAGGGTTATGATTTAGATATTGCATGAAAATGAGTTATGCTTTTGATTTAACATAGAATGATTTTTTTTTTTGGAGTTTTATTGACCTTCAAAATTCCAAGTATTTAAGGTTTGAGTTGCTTTTAATTGAATGGGTTGTTTTTATCTCCTTTATTCAGTCACGTCATATGTCTAGTTGGATAAAATAAAATTTCAGGGTGTATTAATTTGCAAGAGGCTGTGTGTTATGGTCAAAAGATGGATAATGGTCAAAATTAACATTTCGTTATTGGAGAGATAAGATTGCACTGTTTCCTAAAATACAAGAACAAAATTGCACTAAATTGAAGTATAAGAACTAAATTGCACTTTTTAGCAAAATTCTGGAGCAATTTTGCACCATATGCATTATTATTATTATTATTATTATTATTATTATTATTATTATTATTATTATTATTATTATTATTATTATTATTATTATTATTATTATTATTATTATACTCACATTGATCCCACACATTTACAAACATAAGTATAGGTATAATCAAAATCTTCTATATCTAACCCGCCCCTTGTTCCCTATCCACATCAAAACCCACCACCCCATTCTTCATCACGATCTATCCCATATTGTGCCATGTGGATTGCAATAGCCCAATTAATACAATGTTGAATACTAAAGGCTACATGAAGTATTGTACCAAAAAAAAAAGACGAATAGAAGTAGACAACATATCCAATCTTTGAATTCCACCTCAAAGATCATGCGATTTTTACTATTGAAAAAAATATAAAATATATGCAATGTGCAAAGATGACGTGGCATTCAACATAGACCCGTAATCTTTGGTTAATAACTAAATGGCAACAATTTTTCACTTAAGCTAGTTTCTAAACCCCGAAATGCTATATTAACCACATGTCTTTTTATCAATCAAACCATGATGATTTACGTGTCGTCCATCTATGTTCACTTTGTACCATATATTTAGGGCTTGACTTATCTTATATATAAATACATGCAAGGCAAAACTTACATTTCAAAATCTGATTCATAATTGCTTTACACGAGAATTACCGGATCGGCACGCTCCATTTTCTCTTGTAGAATATAAAGATGACTGTCAAGTCCATTCAAGAAAATCAAGATCAAGTTTTTGACTTTGATATTCAAAAGCAATCCAAGGATTTCTCTTTGCCGAAGATTGCGATGCAATCCGCTGTGAAGAAGGGAGTGAAAGAGTCTGAGGAGATGGAGATCGATGGAGCGTCTTCGGAGGATATGGATGAGTCGCCCAAATCAGTCGGAAAGTGGCGGAGGGATACGAAAAAGATAGCAATCGTGCATAGTCAGCTGTTAAAGATTATAGAAGAGGATTCACATCTCGATGAAGACCTATACGAGGGATTTAATACCAAAAAGAAGATCACGAATTCAGATTTTGGTCAGAATGGGCAACTTCGACGTGTTTCTTCGGCGGTGGATGTGTTGTTGTTTTCTCGGCGAATCTTGCCTTCCTCTCCTCTTAGTGGCAAAATCACCGCCAAGGCTTTACCCTAATAAAACTACAACTATCCATTTCAGGTTCGTTATTTTAATTTACTAGTTTTAATTTATTCATCTTTTCATTTCTTGGTTTGCTTGTCCAGATTATCTTTCTTTTCTTGAAAATTAACTTTCTCTTGCCTATTGTTAGTATTGATTCAATGCTAATCATATGCTAGAGTGTTTGGCTGTGCAACCCTCAATTATGAGTTCGATAGCACCCACTTTAAATAAATGGGTTTTATAAATTTAAAAATGACATTCAGATATCGAAGAACCATAGACTAAAATAAACTATATAATGTTAGACTAATAATAATAATAATCATGATCTTCATCATCTTGTTAGCTTACCTCTTTTTTGGGTCGCTCAATTTTAGTTATTTCTGAGTGTCAAAAAGATCATCTTTAAAAAAAATTAACTCAGGAATTAGTAATAGCAACTGTAGTAATAATATAGTATATGGGCCTTGAGCGGGTTTGATCAGATCTATATGGTATACTTTCTTAACCGGTTGCAACTGTGGGACGTGTTAACTGAATTCTGCATTACTTTGTGGTTAAATTTTGCAGGTAACAGTGGAAAAAGATGAAAAGGAAGCAGTGAAATTAGAGTGGACTCAAGTTGGATGTTTTGGTTATATAATTTTCTTCTTCTTTAGAATTTATCATTAGGAATTTAGAGATTAGCTAGGGATCTAATCAACAAGAGATATAGAGTCAAAACTGGTATTTTGGCTGTAACCTTTTTCTTAGTAAGACAAGCAAGAAAATGGTTTCCATGTGAAAAGAAAACAACAAAACAATTTTCATTGATCCGTGGACAAGCTAAACTAGTTTTCCTGTGTGAAATTCACTTATAATTGGTAAGGAACTGAAGTAGAGGTGGCAAATGGACTCGTTGGACAAGTTTGGATTGGGTCATTAATAGACGGGTCATTAATGAGTTAAAAAATATGGATTATAAATGGATCAATATCCAAATGGATTAGACGGATTTGAATTGATCTATGGGTTTAATATAAATTATTATAAAATTTTTAATTAATTAATTAATAAATTCGATAATAATAATATTCAATTAAAAATATAATATATATAATAAATTAATATATAAAAAAAATTTAAAATTTCATTAATAATTTAATGAGAGAGAAAATGAGAAATAAAAAGTATATAAGAAGCAAAAACAGGGCAAAAACACTGTAAGGAAGGATGCAAAAAGCAGGCAACACCAACACTATTCGGAGGACAAATCTGCATAAATACAAAGGCTGAAAAAATACAATTAATTTCGTACACTGTAAATGAATTTCAATGCTTTCAGAGAATTACACAACTCTGCAAATGATATCCTCAATTCGCCGGAAATCCAAGAAATTCTCGCCGATCAAAAGCAAGAAAAATTGGTTCATGGAGCATCAGAAGCATCTTTAAAAATGAAAGGCGTGTGTGGGATTTGTAAAGATGTGCTTTTGCTTGTTAACGAGCATCTTTTAGATCCATTGACTACAGATTTAATCGGTTAAAAAGTAAAATAGGTCAGTTTTAGATTGATTCAGTGGATATTGGATTGAGTTGAGTTGAATTTAAGAATAAAATGGATTAATTTTAGATTGATCCGGCGGGTATTTATTTATATTGAATTGGATTTAGTTCATTTTTTTTGGACGAATTTGAATGAAATTTGGGTTTGGATCAATTTTGCTAGGTCTAAACTGAAGTCATAATTATTTAGCAAAAAAAGAAGATATATATATATATATAGCCATAATTGCCTAGGCAAAATTCAGTCTGGTAGCGTTAGAATTTTCATTCATAATTACAAACATAATTTGTTTTTTTCTTTAGGAAAATTACAAAAATAAATTGGTTTATGGCGTAGATTTTGACTTCTTCATGGTTTTCCCCTAAGAAGGCAAGGAGGAGAATCCGCTATTTTTCAATTTATAATAAAATTTAAATAATAGACAATGAATATTTTGATATGAACATATATCAACTCCTATATGAATCTTCCATTAGCTCAGCTATTCTTCTAATAAGTCCTCAACTTCGCTAGGCAGCTTCTGTTGAGCGGAACTATGGATATTATTCCTAAAAATAATTCCCTCCGGCACAAAAACAACAACAATAATAATATAGCATTTAACAAGTTCTATATATAATAGATGTAAAAAATGGAATACTTAGGATTTTTAGACATGCCCAAAGAGTTTTTTTTTTTAATCTAAATGACGAATTTCTTGAAAAAAATTTGAAATTTAGTGATATAGTAAAATTATTTAGAAATATAGTGTTGTTAAAAACTGACAGATGGATTGTCAATTTCTGATACATGTGGACCCTACATATATATACATCAATTTTTGGGAGTAATTGCATCCGTGATCATCAAATTTTTAAACTTATAACTAAATGGTTATAATAAAATAATTTATAATACAAATATCATCAAAATTCTATTTTATTTCAATTAAAATAAAAATTATCTGAAAATTAATTTTTTATATCATCAAAGTGACAATTAAGCAAATTACATATGATTGTTATATTATTTTAACACCAATTAACTCTATAAATAAATTATGATTAGTTACTTGGATTTTTTTGTTTTCTATACACATTATTTTTTTTCATATTTACATGATAACATGAATCTTTTTTCAACTGATAGTTCAACTTATAGAGATTATTGATCATAAAATGACGTGGTAATTATACGTGATGTACTTAACCGTCACTCCGATGATATAAAAAATTGATTTTCAAGTTATTTCTACTTCAATTGAGACAAAATTAAATTTTTATGATTTTTATGTTACAAATTAGTTTATTTTGACCATTTGATTATAAGCCCAAAAATTCGATAACGACATATGTAATTAACTCCAATTTTTGTATGCAAATTGGCATCTATGATGCCAATTTTCAAGTTGATGGAATAGTTGGACTTGATTTTATTGAGCAAAAAACATTTTGATCCGAAACTCTTGACCAAATTTTGGTCAATTTCATCTGTATTCATTCAACTTTTGCCAAGTAATGCTCTGTTTACTAATTTTTAGGTTTATAGCAATAAATTAACTCAAGTATAATTTTGTAATAATGAAGATAAAAATGTTGAATTAATATCATGCTAGTCACCTAGCGTGAGCAAACAAAATTATACCAATCCAAAAATTCTGAAGAAAGACAGAATAGTGCATTTAAGGTATAAAGCACAAAATTCAAGCAAAAATAAGAATTGCAACTGCAAAATTTTCACTATTAATGCACACGTTAAATTCGGGGTGTATACAGCACGGTACAATTCGGGAATTTACAAATCTTCGTATTGTTTTGAAATTTTAAAAATTTTAAAAATTAAGTATTATAACTATCTTGAAAATTCGGAACAGTTCGACACGGTTATATAAAAATTCAGTATAATTTGGTACAGTTTTTCGGTTCTTTCGGTACAAAATAATATAATATAATATAATCCAGTATTTCGGATAGTTCAATATTTTTAAAATTTTGCATGCACATTAAATCACATTATTTAAAATGCAGAAGTTTAACAATTAGTATAGATTTCATAGTAATAAAATCATTTTAATGATTTCAAGTATGAACTACCAGTATAGATATAGAAAAGTTAAAAATAGTAGATTATTACAAGGTCAAAATAAAAGAAAAAAGAAATTGCTTACTAAAAGAATAATAGATTCTAAAAAATAATTCTGTTGGACCGACTATATTCTAAATAATAACAAAATTATACTGGTTTAAAAATAAAAAAGAATTAAATTATTATTTAAAAAAATCTCAAATAACATGAAACCAAACATACTCTCACTTCATCAGGTGAGAGTTAAGTGAACTGTCGAAAGAAGCTAAAACACCTATATTGTGAAATCCCACAAGACAAGTAATAAGTAAGTGATAGTTATAAACCATATCCAGCAGAGCCTAATAAATAAGAAAGTTTCACAGAGAAGTCAAAATCCAACAAGACAAGTGATGATAAGTGATAGTTGTAAACCGTGTAATAATCAGAAGCCCAAAAATTAAAGGCAAAAAAGTTTCACAATCCAAAATATAAAGTCTTCTACATACCGAAACCACCTAGATCTTTACAAATTCCCAAGCCCCCCTCACCCAAGGATGCAAACTGAAGTCATAGTTGAGAAGTTAACAAAAGCAGTAAAATTTCAATCATTTATTGTTTTTTTAAATGCTGTAAGAAGCCCAATCCAAAATTCTTATGTAGCTCTTGCTTGTAAGCCACATCATAATTAAATTAATCCTAATACTAACAGCAACAAATTCTCCAAAATTTTCTATGAACATCTTATGATACAATTAGATACTGCATTTATTATATATGCAAGTGAGCTTTTCATAAAAAATTTATTTGAAAATGAATTATCATATTTACTTCATGTTCGGTTATAAATTCATATGAAAGTTCAATTAGTTTTGAATAAACTAAAGTTATAGTGTTGCAAGTTCCTTATTAATTTTAAATTCTTATTTGTTTTGCTAGAATTTGATACAACCTCTTATATAAAATTAAACATGTTGTATTTAACCCAAACCAGAACTCCATTAAATTTTATTAAACTCATTTGTTACCAAGTAAGCTCCTAGCTGCATATTTTCTTGTTAAACATAAGCCTGCAACTAGTTGCCAAGAGGTAGTAAATTAAAGATCATACCCTACAACAACACCTGAAGTCGAATAATCTTATTCCTGATAAGAAAAATGCAATTTTGCTAATTGTTGTTCACCTAAAAGAAGACATTAAATGCTCTTCATCTTGGGAGTCTGCAATTGACGTAAGATTCATCTTTATATGCTTTCCACACCATGAACTTCCCTAGTAAATTCATAGTCTCACTAATTAGGAACTGCAAAATATTAGTGCATATGAACAATAAAAAAGAAAATGGCTTTGGTGGTGACAAACACACCTTTGTCCCAAGAGTGAGGAATTATGGTAAACATCTAGATAAGTTTGAATCCACATACTTTGCAGCAACCTGTAGGATACCTTTTTTTAACTTGCATTGTGATACATCCAAGCAAATTTCCAAAATATCTACCTTCTAGTTAAGCCAAGAAGCATGACTTCCATTCAAGTGCATCAAATGCACATAAGGGTAACTATAACTTGGTAAAAGTTTCAATAAGTATGAAAAGCTTCAAAATAATCAATTACATGTGCATTATTAATCAAAAGTGTTCAATTTTTCTTAAAAAACCACAAATTCAGAAAAACTCGTTTAATATTTTTTATTTTTAATCTGAATAAGAATATCATGTTAAAGTAATATTATTTTTAATTTGAACCCAATCCATTTTCATTTGTTTCATTAGAACGATTTCTTCAACTTCCCTCTGAACAGAGTGAATCCCAATCTTATCAGAAGGGGAAAAGGGAGATACAACCTATAAATAAACAAAAAAAATCAAAAATAAATGACATCAGATAACTTGTTTTGAAACTTTCAACTCGCTAAATAAGAAATCACAAAAAACAAACACGCAGCATTGAAATGTATAAGGATGACAGAAAAATTGGATACTAGAGATTTCTATTTCTAACAACAACATTATTTCCACTGATCATGACTACAAAAAATAAATAGATAATACATATATCCAAAGAAAATAAGTATGAGAAGTACCTATGTAAGAAGAGGGACAAATTCAACGAGAAATGAGTGGCGGTCGATGTGAAGGAGAGGGGCGGATTCAAGGAGAGAAAGCAGCAACGTGAGGGAGAAAGGCAAAAGAAAAATGATATATATATATATAGTTTTTTACCATTAGAAAAAAAAATTCGCTCTTAATTTTTCCTCTTAAATTTAATTAAATTTTTTACTCCCTATAAAATTTCAAAATAAAAAAAACTTCCCTCTTAAAAAATTTTAAATTTTAAATTTGATTTTTAATTTTAAATTTAGGTTTTTACCATTAAAAAATAATTATATTTACCATTATTTATAAAAATGAGAGTAAATATAAAGTATTTTTTAAATAACTATTAAATTAATATTATTAATTAAATAATTTATAAAATGAAGAAATCTTTATATCTTTGTTTATATATATTTCTTAATATTTAAGTTATTTATCAAATATTTTAAATTGGTACTGTAATCATTCTATTGGCACAGCTGAATTATTAATGTAATTATATACTCATATAATTAAATTAATTGATAAAATTTTATTGATATAATAATTGTATACAATTATAATATTAATTTAAATATTTAATTACTTATATAAATATTGTGCAAAAAAATAAATATTAGTTGATACTAAAAGGAAATGAAATTAGTTGTTAAGGTGATTATATACATATATAATTACATTAATTGCTAAAATTTCGTTAATAAAATAATTGTATACATTATATTATTAATTTAAATACTTGATTGTTCATATAGGTATTGTACAAAAACAGTTAAATGTTAGTTGAGTGATACTGAAAAAAATAAAATTAATTGCTCACGTGGTGGATTAGGGGTAGGATATACACATATAATTAAATTAATTAATAAAATTTTATTAATATAATAATTGAATAAAATTATATTATTAATTTAAATACTTAATTACTTATATAGGTATTGTGCAAATATAGATGAATGTTAGTTGAGTGATACTGATGGGAAATGAAATCAATAGCTAATGTGATTATATACTCATATAATTACGTTAATTGGTAAGGTAATTATATACATATATAAATGTACTAATTGGTAAAAAATTTCATTAATATAATTATATTGTTAATTTGCATACTAAATTACTCATATAAATATTATGAAAAAATAGATTAATACTAGTTGAGTGATACTAAAAGAAAATAAAATTAATTGTTAAGGTAATTATATACATATATAATTACACTAATTGATAAAATTTTATTAATATAATAACTGTATATAATTGTATTATTAATTTAAATACTCAATTACTCATCTAAGTATTGTGCAAAAATAAATGAATGTTAGTTAAGTGATACTGAAAGTATATATACTCATATAAGTACATTCAATCATTCATGATACAAAAGTAAATAAAGTTAATTGATAAAATAATTAAATATTCATATAGTCATATAATTATATTAATAGATAAAATTTATTATATATAATAACTATATATAATGATATTATTGATTTACAACTCCATTACTAATATAGGTATTGTATGAAAATATATACATGCTAGTTGAATGACACTAAAAATAAATAAAATTAATTAATAAAATAATTATACAATCATATATAAAATACATAAATTGGTAATATTTCATTATATATAATAAATATATTTAATTACGTTACAGATTTAGATATTCATATAGGTATTGCTCTAAAATAGATGAGTATTAGTTATTTGATACTTAAAGTAAATGTAATTAATCAATAAAGTATTTATGTGATAAATTGCTTAACTTACATATCTATATAGATATTTAATAAATATTAATTGTAAAGAAAATAAAATAGTTATTGAGTGATATTAAAGATATATTAAATTAAATATAAATTATTTTAATTATATATTTATATTCATATTCATATATATAGAATATATTATTATAATAATTAAATTTCTGTTTTCAATAATTAAAATATTTAGTTTAATTTATTAACTAATTATTATCTTAATTTTGTGTATTAAAATATATAATGTAAATAATTATGAGATTAAATTTATACAATACATATAGAATAAAAATTATAAGTAATATTTATATATAAATTATTAATATTATATATAATAATTAATAAATATTGGTTAATTTGGTACAAAATAATTCGGTACAGTTTAATACGATTTTCGGTCCGGTTCTAGGTAAAATATCCAGATTCGTTTCAAATAAAGTCAACGGTACAAATCGGTTTGGTTCTAGTCAAAAAATCAATGGTACAATTTGATTTTGAATCTTTTTCTTTGGTATTTTAGTTCACTTTGCATTTTTTGTCAGATTTTCACCAAAAACTCATAGGGGTACCCCGTTTCATTTTGGGTCAGTTTTTAAGCAAAAACCACTAAGGGGTACCCCTATGCATTTTGGGTCCGTTTTTGTGCCGAGAACTCTAAGGGGTACCCCTTTGCATTTTGGGTCAGTTATTCAGCCAAAAACTCAAAGGGGTACCCCTTTGAATTTTGAGACAGTTTTTCACCAAAAACTCATAGGGGTACCCCTATGTATTTTGGGTCATTTTTTCAGCCAAAAACTCTAAGGGGTACCCCTTTGAATTTTGTGTCAGTTTTTCACCGAAAACACATAGGGGTACCCCTTTGCATTTTGGGTCAATTTTTCTGCAAAAACTCAAAGAGGTACCCCTTTGTATTTTGACTCAGTTTTTCAGCCAAAAACTCTAAGGGGTACCCCTTTGTATTTTGACTCAGTTTTTCAGCCAAAAACTCAAAGGGGTACCCTTTTGCAATTTTTGTTTAGTTTTTCAGCCAAAAATTCTAGGGGGTACCCCTTTGCATTTTGGGGTCAGTTTTTCTGCCGAGAACTCTAAGGGGTACCCCTTTGCATTTTGGGTCAGTTTTTCAGCCAAAAACTCAAAGGGGTACCCCTTTGCATTTTGTGTCAGTTTTTCACCGAAAACACATAGGGGTACCCTTTGCATTTTGGGTCAGTGTTTCAGCCAAAAACTCAAAGGGGTACCCCTTTGCATTTTGGGTCAGTTTTTCAGCCAAAAACTCTAAAGGGTACCCCCTTGTATTTTGACTCAGTTTTTCAGCCAAAAACTCAAAGGGGTACCCCTTTGCATTTTGGGTCAGTTTTTCACCAAAAACTCATTGGGGTACCCCTATGCATTTTGGGTCAGTTTTTCAGCCAAAAATTCTAAGGGGTAGCCCTTTGAATTTTGTGTCAGTTTTTCACCGAAAACACATAGGGATACTCCTTTGCATTTTGGGTCAATTTTTCAGGCAAAAACTCAAAGAGGTACCCCTTTGTATTTTTGACTCAGTTTTTCAGCCAAAAACTCAAAGGGGTACCCCTTTGCATTTTGGGTCAATTTTTCACCAAAAACTCATAGGGGTACCCCTATGCATTTTGGGTCAGTGTTTCAGCCAAAAACTCAAAGGGGTACCCCTTTGCAGTTTGTGTCAGTTTTTCAGCCAAAAACACTAAAGGGTACCCCTATGCATTTTGGGTTAGTTTTTCAGGCAAAACCTCTAAGGGGTACCCCTTTGCATGTTGTGTCAGTTTTTCACCGAAAACACATCGGGTACCCCTTTGCATTTTGGGTCAATTTTTCAGGCAAAAACTAAAGAGGTACCCCTTTGTATTTTGACTAATTTTTCAGCCAAAAACTCTAAGGGGTACCCCTTTTTATTTTGACTCAGTTTTTCAGCCAAAAACTCAAAGGGGTACCCCTTTTAATTTTTAGTTAGTTTTTTAGCCAAAAATTCTATGGGGTACCCATTTGCATTTTTCGTCAGTTTTTCACCAAAAACTCATAGGGGTACCCTTTGAATTTTGGGTCAATTTTAAACAAAACCACTAAGGGGTACCCCTATGCATTTTGGGTCAGTTTTTCTGCCGAGAACACTAAGGGGTACCCCTTTGCATTTTGGGACAGTATTCAGCCAAAAACTC
>CM075810.1:6755194-6811969 GCA_037975025.1 Excoecaria agallocha
CTTTGATATTTCAGTTCGGTACAAAAAGATCTAGATCCGTGTACTCCTCTACGTTAAGTAACCTAAATGATGTTTTTCTGACATTTTTTACTTTATTGTTACAAAATTATATTTAAGTTACTTTGTTGTAATAATAACCACAACGTTGCTTAGATAAAAATTTAATAATTATGGATAATCCCAAAATGTGAGTAACTTTATTCTTCTTTCTTTATTGTCCATTCCCACATTTAATTTTCTCTTTTCCTTCTTTTACAAATAACCAAACATGTATTACCTTGTATAATTTTACTAAAGTAATCAATTGGGGCATTTGAAATCATTTGTTTACTCAATTCAAATTTCTAATAAAATTAGATTGAGCTTGAAGTAGGCGTATATTTGTTTATATATATTAATTTTCGTACGTTACATTGCACGTGGATAAGTATTTTGCTTAATTTTTTATATTTTTTATTTAAAATTTTTTACATAAAAGAAATTGATAGGTCATACTATAAAATTAAATATTTTCTCAAAATATGGGTAATTTATTTAAGGGAAAATCACAAAAGTTAGGCATGATTTTTTTTTTTATCATTGATCAATTTAATTTTCAAGATAATAAAATATATATAAATTTCATACATATAGATTTTGTAATTTACATTTTTTATGAATATTTTTTTATTTATATTTAATTTGTGCTTGAAAAGAAATACTGTAGAGTTTAGTTAGCCTTTAACAAACATAAAATAAAATTGGAAATTGAAACTTCTATATTTGAGCATAATAGGATTAAATTTGCTCCTAATTCATGGACTACCTCAATTTTTTATTTAACAAACTCACATTACATATATATATATATATATATATATATATATATATATATATATATATATATATATATATATATATATATATATATATATATATATATATTGAAAGAGATATATGGCAATAATATAAAAAAAAGAAATTAAAGATTCAGCAATAACCTGAATATTGAAGAAGAAAGAGACAAATGTAAAAGAAGGGTGATAACTACTTGGTTATTTGTAAAAGAAGGAAATGAGCGAATTAGTAATGGAAAAGGAAAATAAAGAGAAGAATAAAGTTGTCCAAATGTTGGCTAAGAGTCTTGAGCCATTATGTCTTTTACTCAATAAAAATCAAATCTGGCTGTCCCATCAACCTAAAAACAAGTATAAGAGGTGATGATTTTTGAAAAAAAAAAGGTCTAATATGCAATTTTATCCTTAATATTTCCAATAAAGAGCAACTTTACTCTTAAAGTTTACTTTTGTGCAATGTGGCTCTTGATATATTAAAAAATGTGCAATTTGATCCCTGTACCAATGTTTCCGTTAGCTTGACCAAAAAGTATCATTTGACTGATTATGTGGATATACGTAGGTTGATAGGTGGGCATATAATTACACGTCATATGCCACATCGGCCGACACGTGGCAAACATGTGCCTCCCTAAAAACACCCCCATTCCTATCTCATTTTGCTTCCCCTTTTTTTTTGGATTTCATCTTCATCTTCTTCCTCTTTTCCATCCATTCGAATGTGACATTATTGACAATTGAAGATGTTGAGGAGATTGTCGCATGGACTATTCATTTATTGCTTCCTCACTTGGGGGTTCAACAGCAACTAGTTCAGCCGAATACTAATACTACAACACCGACACATGATGATGTTGCTCCTTCAGGTGCACACGGAGATAATCCACGTGATGATTCTCCATCCGGTAAATGTGATTCTACCTGAAATTGCCATCGCCACTGCTTACTAATTATTTTATTTAAACATTATTGTTAATGTTAATTTGGATGTTATTTTTAATATTATGGTTTATTGTATAGGATGATACTTTGTAGGGTGACAAACTCATTTAGTATTTCAAGTAATTTTTAATTGTAACTTGATATTATATTTTATATTATAAATTAATATATTATATTATGATTTGCATTTATATAATTATGTATGATGTCCATTTAATATTAGCTAAACAATGAATTAGCTTATTATTCAATGATATATAAATAATAAATTAAAAAAATTTAAAAGCCTTAAATTTCAAGATAGCAATGAAAATTTTCGTCGCTATAAATATGTTAATATATCAAATAGAAACAAAAATTAGCAATGGGATTGAGGACTGTATTTTCCATCGTTAAATTTGAGTGACGAAAAGAAATTATGCCAAATCTGTCGCAAAAAAAATCAATTTCTTAGCAACTAAAAATAGTGACGAAATAATCCGTCGCTAACATTTTTCTAAATAAAATGACGACTGATTTTAGGGGTTATTTTCCAACGAAATTCTTACCTTAGCGATGGAATTTTCATCACTATTAATAGTGATTTTTATTTTTTTATTTTATTCGCTAAATACGCTAGCAATAGAAAAAAATGACAAATAATCGTCTAGTTGCTATAGTGCAATAGCGACAAAATTTAATAAAATAGCGATGGAATTTTCCATCGCCAATTCCTGGTTTTTTTGTAGTGATTGTTAGTGTAAGCCCTAGCCCCAATACATTGTAATAAAACACTTAGTTAATAAAATGAGGCATTTGTTTTATCTTTTGTATTCCTGTGCATGTCAATTGATAAAACTATCCAAGAATGTCGTTTCGATTTAAGTTATCATGTGTGAGGCACATGGATTGTAAGACCTTGAAATAAATGGGACTTCATTCTAAATATCCCTAGTCAGCCATTGTTATGGGAATAACAAATGAATTAAGACTAGTATGCTCTCTCTGATATTATGAGTTCCGTCTTACGGATCATTAGGACAAGAGTGTCAATCAGAGATCATAGATACATGTTAAAGAACATGGTATCTGGATTCGATCCGCTCATGAGAATACTACATGGTACAAGTCATAAATGTTTCTCATATGCAAGTTTTGTATCGGAGTTCTTAGACCTGAAATCTCTATGAAACTCTTTATGAATTACTGTGTACTTTGACATACACCTAACGTGCTCGTAACAGAGTGACAAGTACGGGTATGATTGGGTATGCATTGATTCATGTTAGAGAGCATGAGAGAAGTGAAGGGATTATCCCTCTCGATAAGAGAGAAAATATTACCGGCCACTTGATCAGTGAACTGAGAAGTGTATGGCCATACCGAGATGAAATAATGAGTAATCATTATTTATCTGAGAGTTCAGTGTCACTGGAATATCAATAAAGGAATTAATATATATATAAGGATGACTAGTTCCATGCCTTATATTAATTCTGATATTTAAGGGTAAGGGACTATGCAAAATTGCATTAGGTCACCAAATGCCATATGCATTTTCATTTAATTTGGAATGCTATAATATCTTTCTAGAGAATATATATAGCCTTTGAATTAATTTATTAATTCATTGCAACATTAAATGGACCTATAGGATCGCACACAAAGCATTGGGCTTAAATGTTTAAATTAAGTATTGGGCATTAATTTGGGCTTTTAATTAAAGTCAAATTAATGTATGTAATGGGTTATAAAATTGCTATTGGGCTTTGGTCCATGAGAGAGAGAAATTCAGCCCACAAGGTTTAATTTCAATTAATTAATTATCTTGTGTTAATTAAGTTAATTGAGTATTAAAGCCTAAAGGATTTAAATTAAATTAAATCACTTATTTATTTAATGAAGTGGCCGAAATTCCAAGAGGGAAATCAAGGAATTTCGGCACATGCTATTTATTTAAATTAAGTGTTTTCATTTAATTAAATGACTTATGTTTTATTTCAAATTTGAATTTAAATTCAAAGGAGTTTAATTCAAAATAGATTACTTATCTTTAGGAAGTGATAGAGTTTGAATTTATTATCTTAGGATAGTTGAATTCAAATCTAAGACTTGCCAAAGGATAAGTATACACATTAAAATAAATAAAACCCTAGGATATATAAAGAAGTTGGCGTGAAATAAGCTAAGCCACCTTGCTTCAAAACAATTCTCTCTTGGCCGAAATACACAAGGAGAAGGATTCTTCCTTGCTTTCTTGTGTTCTTAGGCATTAATAGCACCTTAAAGAATAACAAGATCAAGTCTTGTAGCTTCAAACAATTGCCATTACACAATACTTAAAAGAGAGCTAGCAATCTCTATTTTAAGCCTTCTTTGCAAATGTGTGTGTGAGGATAGAGGGAGTGGCGTAAAAGGCTGTTCCTTGGCATTGGTGATCAAGATCTAAGGTGGATAGAGGTATCTTAGTTGCTGGTCATCACCAAATTTTAAGATTAAAAGGCATCAAAAGTTGTAAGTTTTAAAACCCTAAAAATTGCATGTTTCGATTCTTGTTTTGGATATGTATGGTATGTATGATAAAAAATGTTTGTTTTTCCGCTGTGCTATCATGATTATGATACCATGTCATATTCCATCAGTGGTATCAGAGCCTAGACATGCTTATTTTAGTGCTTTAGATGCATGAAAAAATAATTAAAAATCGTTATTTTGAAAACATGCAAATCTGAAATTTTCTGTTTTGAGTTTTTTGCATTGTTTTTGTGTAAAAACGATTTTAATTGATTAGATAGGCATTATAATTAATATGACATGTTAATATACTGTCCTAAGATGTTATTAGGGCTGGTAATGGTCGGATTTAATTATTTATACCTGATGGTACATGTTAATTATGAAACTAGGTGCTTGTTGGCATGAAAATTGCTATTTTAACAACTAGTTTTTAAAATTAAATGTAAAATTGATTTTGGCATGTTTGTAAGTGATTTTTAAAGATTAAATATCAGGTCTGGACATATTTTAAATTTGGTTTAATTCTGGTCCATGACAATTTAATTGATTAATTTTAAAATCACTTAAAACTATGACTAGTTTGTGTTTGTTACATGTTTAATCAACATTGTTTGTTTTGTTTTGATTAAAATGGTAAAAACACATTTAGATTAAAATGGTAAAGAATATTAAATCAATATTTATGGACTTATTTAGATTATTAAATGACTCATAAAATTGATTTAAATGTTTGTGCATTTCATGGCATTACATAAGCATTAAACAAACTAGTTTTGTTGTTTGTTTGTTTTTGCATGAATGTCGTGTGTTATTATATGTGTTCTTCATGATTTTATTTTAATTCATGTTAGCACATATTATATGTATTTTTAATGTTTATGGGCTGTATGACATAAAATTAAAAATGGCAAAATTGGAAATTATACTAGAGTTGATTTATGCACAAATCTAACTAGTTTGTGTTTTGGGCTTTTAAGAGAACTTATTCAATAAGAGGATTTAGTCCATTGGGATTCGGCCCAGGCCCATCACGGGTTCATCTCTTAAAGGTTCAAGTACACAATTTCCATTAATGGGCTTAGCTAAATTAATTAAAATTGGACTTTGTTTGATCCATGAATGCTATGTATATTTATTTGCTTGTTTGGTGTGATGAATGGATATGCATGGTGCATTCATGGGCCCTGGTTTTTGTAATTAAATATGGCCTGCGTGCCATTATATTTTATTGTAAAAGTTTCATTTATTTCTTAGAATAGAATTTATTTGAAGACTTTGTAAATCAAGACGAAAAAGCCCACCGGAGTGGAGAAGCCCAACTTGAAGATTCTTATGTAATAGTATAGAATCTTAGTTGTAGGTTTTTGGGCCCATGTTTGTCACGCTTTACTTTATGCATTATATATATATGCATGCTATGTATGGATGACAAAGCGTAATGCCATGTAAGCCGTAATAAAATGAATCCCCTAAAAATAGTAAGTCACAAAGTTGCCTTCCTAATTCGAAACATGTCAAGGCATCGATCATCGGTCACGTAGACTAGGAGTCCTAGATGCGTCCGATTATCTTTGTGAGGCATGGGTTGTGGATGTAGGTTGGACTTAACATGGAAAGGGATGCCCAGACCTAGGCAACTAATAAATGGGTTGTGCTATAACATCTTAAAGATGTTAGCCCATTTGATCCAAGAGTCATGTACGAGACATGATTGGAGTTTTCCTACCTAAGTAACTTAACTTATTAGGTGTACAGGCTCAGCTTGACTAATAAGTTGTTGTGAAAAGTGGATCTTGGCCCACATTAAATCACTAATGCGAATTATTTAAGGGGATATTAATTCAGTTTGTGGGATCATTAAGACTCATTTAATCTTGCTAAATTTTATTATAGATTGAAAATGGCATCTTCAAACAACAATTTCTCATTGTGATCGGTCCTTGAAAAGGACAAATTGAATGGCACCAATTTCATAGACTGGTCCCGAAATTTAAGAATAGTTCTTAAGCAAGAGAAAAAGTCGTATGTTTTGGATGCACCCTTGCCTGAAGAACCAGGAAGGAACGCCTCTGCGGTTCAGAAGGAAACTTTTGAGACCAAAAAGAGCTACTCCAATGATGTGACCTATTTGATGCTGGCCACTATGGTGCCTGACTTGCAAAAGCAATTTATGGACCAAGAGGCTTACGCGATCATGGTGCACCTCAAGGAGATGTTCCAAGAGCAAGCTCGTCACGAGAGGTTCGTGACAACAAAGGCCTTAATTTCTTGCAAGATAGATGAGGGTACTCCTATTAGTACCCATGTACTTAAGATGAAAGGGTATCTTGATACTCTTGAGGTACTAGTGGCAAAGGAATTGGCACTGATTTGATCTTAGGATCATTGCCTGCTGCTTATGATCCATTTGTGATGAATTATAACATGCATGCAATGAACAAGTCAGTCACCGAGCTTCATGGGATGCTTAAGAATGCTGAAGAGAACATTCGAAAGACCAATCCCGTACTAATAGTTCAAAAGGGAATTAAGAAGGGACCTGCTAAGGGAAAGGGAAAGGGAAAGGCAAAACCCAAGTCAAGTGGGAGTGCACCTCAGACCCAATCCAAGCCCAAGGCGCCAAAACTCAAAGAGAGTGAGAGCACTTGCTTCCATTGCAACAAGATAGGGCATTGGAGGAAGAATTGCGCTCTCTTCAAGGAAGAACAAAAGAAGAATGGAGCCAAGGCGTCCAGTTCTGGTATTTTTGTTGTTGAAATTAACCTTTCTATTTCAACCACTTGGGTATTGGATACCGATTGTGGTTCTCACATTTGTTCAAATGTGCAGGGGCTAAGAAATAGGCGGTTACTTGGGAAGAATGAAGTGGACCTCCGTGTGGGGAATGAAGTACGAGTTGCTGCCATGGAGATAGGCGACTATCACCTCACTTTACCTTCCGTACTTTGTATTGTTTTGAATAATTGTTATTATGTGCCTGCTATGAGCAGAAACATTATTTCAGTTTCATGTTTGGATAATGATGAATTTGATTTTGTTATTAAAAAGGGCAATGCTCATATTCGTCGCGAAGGCATTTCTTATGGCAATGCCATGTTGCAAAATGGCCTTTATATCCATGATTTACAAAACAAAGAGTCCATATACAACATTAATACAAAGAGGGTTAAATCAAACGAAATAAATCCTACTTACTTCTGGCATTGTCGTTTAGGACATGCAAACGAAAAATGTATTTCAAGACTCCACAAAACTGGAGTGCTTGGGTCATTTGACTTAGAGTCTTATAACACATGCGAGCCATGTTTGCATGGAAAAATGACAAAGAGTCCTTTTAACAAGAAAGGTGAAAGGACTAATGGCTTATTGGAACTAATACATACCGAAGTATGTGGACCATTAAGTACACAAGCTAGAAGTGGTTTTAGCTACTTCGTGACTTTCACAGATGACTTCAGTAGATATGGCTATGTCTATCTAATGAAGTACAAATATGAAACTTTTGAGAAATTCAAAGAGTTTAAGAATGAAGTAGAAAACCAACTTGGCAAAAGAATAAAAGCCATTCGATCAGATCGAGGGTGGCGAATACTTAAGCCAAGAGTTTGATGATCATCTAAAAGAGTGTGGTATTATTTCACAGCTCACTCCTCCTGGAACACCGCAATGGAATGGTGTGTCCGAAAGGAGAAATCAAACTCTGTTGGACATGGTTCGATCTATAATGAGTCAAGCTAATCTTCCTATCTCTTTTTGGGGTTATGCATTAGAAACTGCTGCGTTTCTATTGAACCGTACTCCAACTAAAGCAGTTGAGAAGACACCATACGAGGTATGGACTGGGAAAGAACCCAATATGTCTTTTCTCAAGATTTGGGGCTGTGAAGCACATGTTAAGAAATTAACATCTGACAAACTAGAGTCCAAATCGACTGTCAGCTTATTTGTGGGTTATCCCAAAAAAACAAAGGGATACTACTTTTACTCACAAGCCGAGAACAAAGTATTTGTTGCTCGCAAGGCTGTTTTCTTGAAAAAGGAGTTCCTTCTCAAGAAAGACAGTGGGAGTAAAGTAGAACTTGGAGAAATTCAAGCACCACAAACTCCTATAGAGGATGGTTTGGAAATGGGATCAAGTTCACAACCAGTTGTGGAACAAGAACCCATTACACAAGTACCTAGAAGGTCTGGTAGGGTACGTCAGGAGATTGAGAGATATGAATTTCTAATCACTGACAGTGACACTATTGAGTTAGTAGATCGTGAGGATCCTACTACCTACCAAGAAGCTATTGAAAGCCCAGACTCGAAAAATTGGCTTGAAGCTATAAAATCCGAGATGCAATCAATGTACGATAACCAGGTTTGGACCTTGGTTGATCCATCAGAAGGTGCTAAGGTAATTGAATGCAAGTGGTTATTCAAACTAAAAGCTGATAAGACATATAAAGGTAGACTAGTAGTAAAAGGTTTTCGACAAACTCATGGTATAGACTATGACGAGACCTTTTCGCCTGTAGTCATGCTCAAGTCCATTAGGATCTTGCTTGCCATAGCTGCATATCATGATTATGAGATATGGCAAATGGATGTCAAAACTGCTTTCCTCAACGAAAATTTACTTGAGGATGTGTATATGACACAGCCTGAAGGTTTTGTCAATCCCAAGCATCCTAAGAAGGTTTGCAAGCTTCAAAAATCCATTTATGGATTAAAGCAAGCATCCCAAAGTTGGAATCTTCGTTTTGATGAAGCAGTCAAAGATTTTGACTTCATCAAGAACGAAGATGAGCCTTGTGTGTACAAGAAGGTTAGTGGGAGCATAGTAGTGTTTCTGCTCCTATATGTGGACGACATCCTTCTCATTGGGAATGACATTCCAACATGGCAAAAGGTTAAAAGGAAAGGCAATGGTTGGGAAAATATTTCTCAATGAAAGACTTAGGTGAAGCCGAGACAATACTTGGTATTCGAATCTATAGAGATAGATCGAATCGGTTTTTGGGACTAAGTCAAGAAAAGTACATAGACAAAGTACTAAAGCGTTTTAGTATGGGAGACTCAAAGAAAGGGTACATACCTTTGGCTTTGGGAGTTCCTTTGACTAAAGAACAGTGCCCTAAAACCAAAGAGGAAAGGGACAACATGAGTAGAATCCCATATGCATCTGCTATTGGATCTATCATGTACGCTATGTTATGTACTAGGTTGGATGTTGCTCATGCATTGAGTATAACCAGTAGGTTTCAGCAAGACCCTGTTGAAAAGCACTGGTCTGCTGTAAAAGGGATCCTTAAGTACCTGCGAAGGACTAAGGATCACTTCTTGGTGTATGGTGGTCAAGAAGAGCTCGTCATACAAGGTTATGCCGATGCTGCTTTTCAGACCAGCACTCAGGATTCTAGATCGCAATCTGGGTTTGTTTTTGTTTTGAACGGTGGTGCTGTCAGCTGGAGAAGCTCAAAGCAAGAAACCGTTGCCGACTCAACTACAGAATCTGAGTATATTGCAGCAAGTGAGGCTGCAAAAGAGGCTGTTTGGATTAAAAATTTCATTAATGGATTAGGAGTGGTCCCAAGCATCCTAGATCCATTAGAAATTTTCTGTGACAATAACGGGGCCATCGCACAGGCCAAGGAGCCCCGGTCACACCAGAAATCCAAACACATACTCAAGAGGTACCACCTGATCAGAGAAAGCATTGATCGTGGGGACATCAAGGTTAGCAAGATAGCAAGTGAAGACAATGTAGTAGATCCTTTGACGAAACAGTTACGTCCAAATCTGCACGAAGCTCATTTGAGAGCGTTCGGTCTTAGGGCTATGCCCAATTGGGACTAGTGCTAGTGGGAGATTGTTAGTGTAAGCCCTAGCCCCAATACATTGTAATAAAACACTTAGTTAATAAAATGAGGAATTTGTTTAATCTTTTGTATTCCTGTGCATGTCAATTGATAAAACTATCCAAGAATGTCGTTTTGGTTTAAGTTATCATGTGTGAGGCACATGGATTGTAAGACCTTGAAACAAATAAGACTTCATTCTAAATATCCCTAGTCAGTCATTGTTATGGGAATAACAAATGAATTAAGACTAGTATGCTTTCTCTGATATTATGAGTTCTGTCTTACGGATCATTAGGACAAGAGTGTCAATCAGAGATCATAGATACATGTTAAAGAACATGGTATCTGGATTCGATCCGCTCATGAGAACACTACATGGTACAAGTCATAAGTGTTTCTCATATGCAAGTTTTGTATCGGAGTTCTTAGACCTGAAATCTCTATGAAACTCTTTATAAATTACTGTGTACTTTGACATACACCTAACGTGCTCATAACAGAGTGACAAGTACGGGTATGATTGGGTATGCATTGATTCATGTTAGAGAGCATGAGAGAAGTGAAGGGATTACCCCTCTCGATAAGAGAGAAAATATCACCGGCCACTTGATCAGTGAACTGAGAAGTGTATGGCCATACCGAGATGAAATAATGAGTAATCATTATTTATCTGAGAGTTCAGTGTCACTGGAATATCAAGAAAGGAATTAATATATATAAGGATGACTAGTTCCATGCCTTATATTAATTCTGATATTTAAGGGTAAGGGACTATGCAAAATTGCATTAGGTCACCAAATGCCATATGCATTTTCATTTAATTTGGAATGCTATAATATCTTGCTAGAGAATATATATAGCCTTTGAATTAATTTATTAATTCATTGCCAACATTAAATGGACCTATAGGATCGCACACAAAGCATTGGGCTTAAAATGTTTAAATTAAGTATTGGGCATTAATTTGGGCTTTTAATTAAAGTCAAATTAATGTATGTAATGGGTTATAAAATTGCTATTGGGCTTTGGTCCATGAGAGAGAGAAATTCAGCCCACAAGGTTTAATTTCAATTAATTAATTATCTTGTGTTAATTAAGTTAATTGAGTATTAAAGCCTAAAGGAATTTAAATTAAATTAAATCACTTATTTATTTAATGAAGTGGCCAAAATTCCAAGAGGGAAATCAAGGAATTTCGGCACATGCTATTTATTTAAATTAAGTGTTTTCATTTAATTAAATGACTTATGTTTTATTTCAAATTTGAATTTAAATTCAAAGGAGTTTAATTCAAAATAGATTACTTATCTTTAGGAAGTGATAGAGTTTGAATTTATTATCTTAGGATAGTTGAATTCAAATCTAAGACTTTCCAAAGGATAAGTATACACAGTAAAAGAAATAAAACCCTAGGATATATAAAGAAGTTGGCGTGAAAATAAGCTAAGCCACCTTGCTTTTGGCGTGAATTAATTCTCTCCCTTAAAAAAATTCTCTCTTGGCCGAAATACACAAGGAGAAGGATTCTTCCTTGCTTTCTTGTGTTCTTAGGCATTAATAGCACCTTAAAGAAGAACAAGATCAAGTCTTGTCGCTTCAAACAATTGCCATTACACAATACTTAAAAGAGAGCTAGCAATCTCTATTTTAAGCCTTCTTTGCAAGTGTGTGTGTGAGGATAGAGGGAGTGGCGTAAAAGGCTGTTCCTTGGCATTGGTGATCAAGATCTAAGGTGGATAGAGGTATCTTAGTTGCTGGTCATCACCAAATTCAAGATTAAAAGGCATCAAAAGTTGTAAGTTTTAAAACCCTAAAAATTGCATGTTTCGATTCTTGTTTTGGATATGTATGGTATGTATGATAAAAAATGTTTGTTTTTCCGCTGTGCTATCATGATTATAATACCATGTCATATTCCATCAGTGGTATCAGAGCCTAGACATGCTTATTTTAGTGCTTTAGATGCATGAAAAAATTAATTAAAAATCGTTATTTTGAAAACATGCAAATCTGAAATTTTCTGTTTTGAGTTTTTTGCATTGTTTTTGTGTAAAAACGATTATAATTGATTAGATAGGTATTATAATTAATATGACATGTTAATATACTGTCCTAAGATGTTATTAGGGCTGGTAATGGTCGGATTTAATTATTTATACCTGATGGTACATGTTAATTATGAAACTAGGTGCTTGTTGGCATGAAAATTGCTATTTTAACAACTAGTTTTCAAAATTAAATGTAAAATTGATTTTGACATGTTTGTAAGTGATTTTTAAAGATTAAATATCAGGTCTGGACATATTTTAAATTTGGTTTTAATTCTGGTCCATGACAATTTAATTGATTAATTTTAAAATCACTTAAAACTATGACTAGTTTGTGTTCGTTACATGTTTAATCAACATTGTTTGTTTTGTTTTGATTAAAATGGTAAAAACACATTTAGATTAAAATGGTACATAATATTAAATCAATATTTATGGACTTATTTAGATTATTAATGACTCATAAAATTGATTTAAATGTTTGTGCATTTCATGGCATTACATAAGCATTAAACAACTAGTTTTGTTGTTTGTTTGTTTTTGCATGAATGCCGTGTGTTATTATATGTGTTCTTAAGTGTAAAATCATTTAATCATATAATTTCTATCTCATTATAAAATCTTAATCATGTTAATACATCTTAATCATATTACTATATGATTATGTAAGCATTCATTTATACATATATTATTTCATGTATACAATCAAGGTCATTTAAACATGTTTATTTTTAGTTTCATGATACACTATAGAGTTAGAATCTTTCTCTAAATGTATAGAGCATGGCATAGCTAATTCCTCTTATTAAATCACTCTAAAATCGTTCAATTACATTCTGTTCACAAAATTCCATTAACAGTTTCCAATGACTAACTTGTACACTAATTTAGACATACTAAATAACATTTTTAGGAAAAGATATCTTCTACACAATTATTCCTCTGTGTTTTTAGTTTTTGGAATATCAAAAATCATCTCGTTAGCAGCTATAAATCGCAAGATAATTAAGAAACACTATAAGTTGTTCCCACTAACAAGGCAACAGGTATATCCAATTTCATGCCAACATATGACTAGCTTAGAGACAGAATTAAAATTAGCTTTCTTCGTATGAAATTTAAATATGGGAGTCTATTTTCAAAACCAATTAGAATTATTTGATTTGATGATATGCATCTCACAATATAGCAAAAATCTCCTGATAGGTCAAGTAAACTTAATGACAGATTTCGCAAACAAAGGACAACCGATTTTGTCACTACTTTGAAAATTCATGGAATAAAATAGATACAGAATTAGACTAACATTTCTTCATGAAATTTGAGCTCCTATATGTGTAATTACCCATAATTTTATCTTATAGCATGCCAACCTCTCTACCAAGAATTATGTAAAAAACACTGAGCTCATTGTAACTAGACAACAGCTCACATCTAACTTTGACTTTAAATTAAATATACTTAGAGGTAGAATAATACTCAAGTTTCTTCAAAAAAATAATAGGTCCATATCTTAGGAGTAATTATCAACTAGAAACACCTAACTTAGAGTTGTAAAACTCGAAATATACTCTAAATATAGAAACCAGTTCTTAGTGTACCAACACAGATTTCTACTTCTTTAGTCTTTAATAAACAAACATATGCAAGGTATAAATCTTTAGATATCATCTTTATAACTATAATACCAAATTAAAACACATCCATATTTTCATCCATAAAAATAATATGCAAAGTAAATAAAATTCCCTAACCTTTCATTTAACACTAAATCTTCATCAAATCCTCTTTTCCCTTCCCTATTTCTTCTTCCTTTGCTTAGCTTGCTTATCTCGTTAAAGATACCTTTAATCATACCTCCTCACAAGCTAAAGATGTAAATAAATTGTTCTTTAATTGTGGGTACCAAATTCTTAAAGAGATGAGAAAAGAGAAATTGCTAGATTTCATAAGAAAACGAAGAAAGAGAAAGTAGTGAAGGATGAAAATCTCCTAAAAAGATTTGGTTTCTTCTTCTTTTCCTTGCTATTTTCATCCTTCTCATCTCAAAAACCAAGAAAAATATTTTATATCTCCTTTATGCAAATTCTTTTAGTAAAAATAAGATAGTAAAATTCATTTAACTCCCTTATCTTTTTACATGTTGAAAATCTATCCCTCTTTGTCTCTATCTTTCAATTTTAGCCCCATTCTTAATTTATTTCCTTTAATTACACCCCAACATCCTTTTTCTTATTGAAAATGACCCAGTAAATCACACTTATATCTCTATTGGCCACTTAACTATATTTTTATTCCAATTATATATATGGTAAAATAACTATTTTACCTTCTTTCAATTAAAACAATAATTATTAATGTCTTCACTTATAATACTTCAGTTAATTAAGCTTAATTAGACCTTAATGTCATATTAATTTTCATAAATCCTCTTAGGATCAATGTTGGGTCCTTACAATTCTTTTCACCTTAAAGAATTTCGTTCTCGAAATTCATACCTAAAATCTTTACTCATATACCTCGCTATCAATCCTATATCACTGTATCTATCACAATCATCTTTAATCCCATACTACTCTTTCATCTTTTTTTTATTCTCTTATTTGTCTTGATTGAATTTGCATTTAACTTTATGTCTTTATAATTGAAACCTTTTGAGCTATAAAATTCTTACTACGCTCAGCTACATCCTGTCAATTTCCTTTTCAGTTAGGGCCTTTACATGTGATATGATGTTATTTATGTCTTGTCATATGATGTTTGATGCTATGCTATGAGTGAATAATAATTTCATGTGTGCGATAATATGCAGATGCATATTCTCATGTAATGCACATGTTTAACCTATCCCATATTATGAAATGTTTAATCAACTGCCTATAATTGTTAAGAAATCACTGACAGGTATACTGAGCATCATAAATATCCTCAACTCATCATCACAATAACTTCAATTATAGAAAACTTCATCAAACCTACATATACACTTTCTCATATTTCATCTTGAAATAATTTCCATATACTCTAGTAACACACTTATACCATAACTCAAACACTAGCCATATCATTAACTGTTCGATCAAAAATTAAAGTCCATTAGGTATACTATCTTACATGCAGGTTGTTTTCAAAACTTCCATCTTATCTAGCATTCCAAAAGTGCATATATGCATTTCTATTATCAGAATTTTATCAATATAAATAAATAACAATAGCTCATTCAGAGATATCTCACTTTTTTAGAACCTGATTCTGATTGGTTGTATATATATGATTAAGTTTGTAGACTTGACCCCTTTTTACTATGGTTTACCTTTTCTTTTTGAGGTATATCAAAACCCTTAGACTTCTTTTCTTTCATAAGCAATATACCATTATTCTTTTGCTTGTTTTCACATTTACACTTTTATTTTTATTTCCTTTTGACAACCTTTGATATCCTATGATCAATTAAATCTTGTAAATTATAGGTCAAGTTATGGTTCATCTCCAGTAAACTTTCTATTTTGAAGCTGATATCTCATCACAAGATACAAAAGTAAAATCATATTCATATAAATTTAAGAACTGGAAGTTGCTAATTTCTCAAATCTTTTTCTAATTTTATCTATTTCTCCTTCTATCAATCTATAAAAAAGCAAAATAAGGATTACTATAATAGGCCAACACTCTATAACTTCCTATGATAATAATTTATAGACTCTTATTAACTAGAAATAATTGAACCTATGCTCTGATATCGCTAATTATAGCACCCTCTACTAAGACATATACTATCCTCTCTCATATTACATTAAAGTTGAACTAATATTTACTTAACAACCTTGTATAAAGATCTTATAAGAAAAATTAAACTATAACATATGAACTTTACTATTAAAAATTTTCTTACATATAAGTCTCTTTAAACATTATAATAATTACAACTATTAAGCATCCTTCGTTTACAAAATTCCCAACAAAGAATAAAAACTTCATATAAAAAAAGGAAAAATAAAGACTATACTTTCAGTCTCTCCTATGACTTATGTTGGCCATCCCATTATAGAGAATATCTCTGGAAAGATGTCCTAGCTCAACAACCTGCACAGATAAATACTCGTACTAAGCTATAAAGCTTAGTGGGGAAATAACAACATGTAGGTGACCTTATATGAGAGCTGGCAAATACAAACATATACCCTTAAAATATAAAACTTAAACAAATATAGTTACTATATTAAACAATAGTTGTTATGTTCATGGAATTACAAAACATTGAATAATCACTTTAAATAATATATCAATGCTCTTATTATTTATTAATTTCTTACTTGTCAAATTTCATGATTATTTTACACTATTCATAGAGCTCCAAAAATCATATATTACAAGTTGAATTCATTATTTCAAATAATTCATTTTCTAATTAGGGTGTGAATTTCCTAACTTTCACATATGTTTTAATCAAAATATACTCATAGGAGATTCATACCGATAATCATAATTATAAGTTATATAACTAGATCCATATACAAATAGACATAGTCTCATGTTACATTGTTATGTACATATAAATATATGTATGCATTATCATTCTAAGTATCCATTGTATTTATTCCTAGACTTAATGTTATTATAATCATTGTAACAAGATGTATAATAACAACATTAATAAACTATTATCCTCATTATGCATTTCATTCTCTACTTGGGTACTGTTCGAATTTCCTAATGCATTGCAATATTATCATTATACTTCTATCTTAAGCATATATTAAATTCACATGCTATGAGTTCATAATTTGTTTATATTTATAAGAAAGGAATCACACATATCTTTCATATTTCACAAAGTTAAATATGAAACATGTGGTTATAAATAATATATGCTGGCCTATGAAGCTATTGAGAAACATCAACTATAAGTTTATAATTCTTTTAGTTTGACATACAAGAAGTTACACATCATTTCTCAATAAAAAGCAAGGAACAAATAGCTACAAGGAAAACATGTAAGCCAATACAACTATTGAAAGACATCACCAATCATAAATACATATACATATATCTTGCATTCTTAGGTATAAGAAACACTTGAGTTTACTTTATCAATTACATAACTTTCATATGTGAGGAGTCACACTGGTTATCTAACAATATTAAGCAAGCAACCTATAACCTTAAGGAACACACATTCCCCAATATAATTAAGATCAAGGCATTAAAAATGCATAAGTTCACTATGCATATGACTTATAAATTAGGTATGTACATGTGATGTTATACACTATAAATATACATATATAAAGTATAATCACATTTAATATCATGTACCACAAATGTTATAAGATTCTCATATAAAAATGAAGATCAAATAAAAAATATCTTATTACTTTACCTCATGCTTTTACATAAAGCTTTCATTATTCGATATTGAGCCTGCATAATTCTAAAGAAGTGGATAATAGATAATACATATGGTACCCAAAGATACAAGTCTTATGGATACCCGAAGGTATCAATCATATGGACCTAAATGGGGTCAGACATACGGACTGATTAATCATATGAATCCAAATCGGGTTAAGCATATATTATGGACCAAAATATCAAACATATATTATTGACCCAAATGGGTCAAACATGTGGCAGCTATGATATAATCTTATAGGCATGCTTATCTATCCACAACCTAGATACAAATGCAGGCATATAATCTTTTTACTTTCTCTTTCCATACTTTACTCTTTTCTCATCATATACAAATAGATATTCATATATATACTCATGTATAATTCTGAGCAAGATATATCATGTACATATTCATGTATAACTTTCTATAAGTGTAATATTATGTACATGTGTTAGTATTAACATTCTATTCTCAAAATCGATTCAAAACATGTAACTCATTTCACATGTGAGTAATAATGATACTTAATGTCATGCTATAATGAGTTTCTTTAATTGAATGATAAGTATATACATTTTGCATCTTACTTTTCTTCAAGCATGCACTTTAATTTAGAACCACATATTAAATATGCTTATATTTCATGTTTTTACATTTTTGTTATCATAGTTTTATGATATGTTCATAGGGAACATAATTACATTAATGCATATCTATTAAATTCACTATTAACTTATCCTTTGTAACATTTCACTTAAGCATATTTCTTCATATCCAAGCATGACAAGCACACACAACCAAAATAATATACCTAAGTATAAGTAATAACTTACACATGTCATTTGCATTTCAAATTTAATACCCATTCATGGAAGATCATGCTATAGCTATGTTTTGCACATACAAAACACCCTAATAATCTTATTATATCTTTTGCACATACAAGATTAACATTTCATACTAGAGTATGTTAGTGAATTCATGAAATCAATATCAATCATTAATATTCTTAAGTGTAAAAGCATTTAAACATATAATTACTATCTCATTATGTCATCTTAATCATGTTAATACATCTTAATCATATTATTATATGAAGATGTAAGCATTCAAGCATACATATACTATTTCATATAAACAATCAAGGTCATTTAAGCATGTTTATTTTCTGTTTCATGATACACTATAGAGTTAGTATCCTTCTCTAAATTTATAGAGCATGGCATAGCTAATTCTCCTCATTAAATCACTCTAAAATCGTTCAATTACATTATGCTCACAAAATTCCACTAATAGTTTCCAGTAACCAACTTGCACACTAATTTAGACATATTAAACAACTTTTTTTTAGTAAAAGAGATCTTCTACAAACTTAGTCCTCTACATTTCTAGTCTTTGGAAAATCTAACATTATCTCATTATCACCTCTAAATTAAAAGATATTTAAGAAACACTACAAGCTATTCCCACTAACAAAGCAGCAGGTATATCCAATTTCAAGCCAACATATGACCAACTTTTTAAAATTAGCTTTCTTCATATGAAATCTAGATATGGGAATATATTTTCAAACCCAACTATAATTATTTAATGTTTTACTCTACATATCACAATATAGACAAAACACTCCTGATAGGTTAAATACACTCAAAGTCAGATTTTGCAAACAAAGGATAACAAGTTTTATCACTACTTTGAAAATTCATGGAATAAAATAGGTACAAAAATAGACTAACGTTTTTTCATATAAGTTGAGCTCCTATATGTCTAGTTTATATAAAATTTTATCTGATATAATTTAGACCTCTCTACTAAGAATTATGTCTAAAAAATTGCAATCTGTGTACTATAACTAGACATTAGGTCACATCTAACTTCGAATTTAAATTAAACATACTTAGAGGTAGAATAAAACTTAGGTTTCTTCTATAAAATTATAGGACAATATTTTAGGATTAATTACCAACTAGAAACACCTAATTTAGAGTCGTATAACTCAAAATAAGCTGTAAATACAAAAATCAATTCTTGGTAAACCAACATAGATTTCTACATCTTTAGTCTTCAACAAACAAACCCAAGCAAGGTATAAATCTTTAGATCTTATCTTTATAACTATAATACCAACTCAAAACACATCCATTACACATTTTAATCCATATTTTCATCCATATAAATCACATGCAAAGTGAATAAAATTCCCTAACCTTTTATGCAACACCCAATCTTTATCAAATCCTTTTTTCCCTTCCCCACTTCTTCTTTTTTTGCTTAGCTTGCTTATCTCCTTGAAGCCACCTTTAATCAAATCTTCTTACAAGCTAAAGATGTAAATAAATTGTTTTTTGATTGTGGGGACCAAATTCTTAAAGAGATGACAAGAGAGAAATTGCTAGATTTCATAAGAGAGAAGAGAGAGAGAGAGTAGTGAAGGATGAAAATCTCTTAGAAAGAATTGGTTTCTTCCTCTTTTTATTGCTATTTCCATCCCCCTCATCTAAAAAACCAAGAAAAATATTTTCTCTCTCTTTCATGTAAATTCTTTCAAGAAAAATAAGATAGTAAAAATTCATTTAACTCCATCATCTTTTTACATGTTAAAAATCTATCCTCTTTTATCTTTATCTTTTAATTTTAACCCCATTCTTAATTTCTTTCCTTTAATTATACCCCAACGTTCTTTCTCTTATTGAAATTGACCCACTAAATTGCACTTATATCTCTATTGACCAATTAACTATATTTTTTATTTCAATTATACATATGGTAAAATAACTATTTTACCTTCTTTCAATTAAAACAATAATTATCATTGTCTTCACTTATGATGCTTTAATTAATTAAGCTTAATTAAGCCTTAATGTCATATTAATTCCCGTGAATCCTCTTAGGGTTAATGTTAGGTCCTTATAATTAATATGCTATGGGACAAGCCGTACCATCATTAGATGAATAGGGAAGAATCTTTGCATTTAATCACCGTTAGGCATAATACACCATAAAGAGATGGAGATCAAGAGGTGCTTGCCGTTGAAGAAGCCCCTTTTCCATAAATGGTAACATTCATAAACCAAGTGAATGCTAGGTTAGATGTGTATGCTGAGCAAATTGATAAAAGTGAAAGTTGAACTTATAAATACCCATGTTATCATTGGTTGCCAATAATAAAGCTAGCATGTACCTGAAAGAAAAAAAATGAGAAAAAAAGAAAGTTTCACATAAAGCTAGCAATCTATGGCAAAGTTTTAAGTGTGGGGTATTTACAAGGGAAAAATGTGACTTATGAAATTTGTTGAATTATGAAATTAAGAGGAGTGCCAATGACCTTTCCTCTCAAAAGTATTTTGTGTATAAGGGGTTAGGTAAACAAGTACGGTTAAGTGGCATGCTTTTAAATTAGTGGAGTGAAGTTTAGAAATGTTGGTCTATTCAATCAAACTATGGCTATTCTTTTTGTTTATCTTTGTCCATCTTTGTTAACCATTGCCTTAACCACATTACAACCTAATGAAGTCTTGGTGATTCTATATTTGCATTTAAGTTATTTAGCAAAGATAACCTTCGAATTTCGATGCTAAAAAAGGGCTTATGATATTTCTAGATTTTCAAATGTAAAATTGCTTATACATTTAGATGTACATTAATTCTAAAGTTTCATTTTAAAAGAACTTTAAATGTTTTGGTCTTGCGCATACATATGGAAATAGGCTCATATTTTCTTGTTTGGATCCAGTTTAGTTAGAATTTTGTTAAGTGCTCTTGTTAATTGCTAAGCATAATTTTGAAGTGTATGATTCTTGGTTGAAGTTTGATTATTTTGAGATATTGATTTGTTCAATTTTGATCAAGGGTAAGCAAAGAGTAAGTGTAGGGTATTTGATAGCTTTGAATTATGATCTATATTATTAGTGTATTTTAATTTGTTTAGGTTAATGTTTTAATATTAATTTAATTAATTTTATGTTTAATTTCATAAATATCTAATTTATGTGGACTTAATCTCATTTTGGTGTTTTACAAGTATTTATTTGAAGGAAGAAGAAATTTCCTTGATGGAGGAGAGAATCATCTCAACCAAGGTTTTGAGAAGAAAAAATGGGCATATTTTAGTCTAGAAGTGAGTACCTTGGTGAAGGAGGACTTCTCCTCTACTGAGGAGGATATAAAAAATGGCATATAGATAACCTCACTTTGATGAAGGAGGATTGCTCCTTTACCGAGGCAAGGCAATTTCGTACAGAGAGAAAATCACCTCGATTAAGTAGAATTTCTCCTCTACCCAAGCACAATGTCTCAACTACGATAATACTCCAACTTTTTATGGAATAAGAAATTAAATGGCAGCTGATTTCTTCACTCTATGGTATTTAAGCTAGCAAAAACACCAGAATAAGGGAAAGGATAATTTTTCTTAAATGTTTAGACATTGTATCGAGAGTATAATTAATTTAAGGTTTGAAGCTACAAAATTGAATGTTCTATGAAGAAATTAAGAGGAGCTAAAGACTTTGTATGTATTGTAATATTTTATTTTAGTTTTTTAATTATTTTTAATATAAACAATAAGTAGTTTTCTTTACTTTTTCTGAGGAAAACTTCAACCCTTATTCTTTTATTGTAATGACTTTGATTTGAGCTTAATTTTAATGCAAGTTTGTTATTTCTTACTTCTTAAGCTGATACTTATCTTAAGTTCTATTGATTTAATGCTTGATTTATTGAATAAATGGTTAATTGTAAATTTTTTCTATGACTTATGATTTACATGTTCTTGGTTTAATTTACTTATGTTGATGCATGATTGTGTTTTAAAAATTGAGGAAATAATGTGTTAATCAAGAGTATAATTAAGACTAAGAATTCTAAATTAAGAATAGGCTAGAGTTGGATTTCTCAAAAGTAGGTCTAATGAAAGTTTAGGAATTTATAAATAAGACATTTATTCTAAGTATTATATTGTTCTTAATCTGAGGGTTTAATGCTTAAAAGGATATTCTAAAATGGATATTTGACTTTAAATTTGTTTTTCATAATCACTTATGTTCCTTTTAATTGAGTTATTGCAATAGAAGTTAATGTGTATAGTTCCTTTAGTAAAAGTGTTTTAATATTGAATTTTATCATCTTTTATATCTTGTTCTATTTTTAGTTTTGCATTTAATTATTTTAATTTGATTATTTTATTTGTTTAGTTACTATTTTTAACTTAGTTAATTAATCATCACTCTAAAACTTAGGAATTCTTTCACACTTCACTCACTCTAAAATCTACAATACACAATCTATACAATCCTAAGGGTACGATATTTAAGGGTTTTAATCTTATTTCCTTATATTACTTAACTGATCTATTTCACTTGCTAAAAGCTTGTCATACATGCACACTGGATATGTGTTCATGCCAAGGTAATGCTAATGTATTATTATTTTTTTACTATTTAAACTTTTTCATATGATAACGATGTATATAAGATGTTACATGTTAATGAGTATTTTAGGGATGCATGTGATGTGTGGGTCAATCATTGTAAGGATGATGATGATGCATGGCATAATGCATATGATATGAGTCAATGCATGATGATGCATGTAAATGATACATATATTATACATGATGTATGAGCATATTAGGCATAAGCGTGATGCATCAGATGGGTAAGCATACAATTTATATATGTGATAATGTGATGCATAAGATATATATGACATATGGATATGCTAGGCATACACATGGTGCATGGTATACATAGGATGCATGACACATAAATGTGTTATATACAGGATGCATGGTGAATGTGTTATACATACGTGCACGAGAGTGATGCACATAAATGGCATACATACAATGTGTGACTCAAATATTAGCATAAAATACAATGATGTAATATACAAGTGATGCACGAACATGACATACATATAATGCATGGAAAGAATTCTCTATACAAAGTAGAATAGTGCAGGTTAATAAAGAACTTAATGCAGAATGTGCATTTTTATCACACATAAAAGGAAGGATACACATTTTTATTGTAAAGAAAATTTACACATAGAATGCACATGTTTCACATTATCATATCATTATTATTGTCTGCACACAAAATGAGATGTATACACATGCACATTTTATTAGACATAAAATTATTCATACAAGATTTACATGTTTTAATTTTTATTACATGGGAAGACTTTTGCAAGTAGAAATTATACACACGAGATGAAATGTACATACATCAAAAATCTATGCATATAAAACATGCATATTTTACTATTTATTATCATTACTATTATTTTTATCGATTTATTAGAAATGTATGCACGTGTATGTAACATAGAATAACATATGTGAATGAAAGAAAACTTTTTCCAATCATATTACTCCCACACAGGAGGTCGTGTGGTCTCATTCTTAGGTGGGATTAGCTTATGTGTTAACTAAGAACCCAATAAAGGTGTATGGTGTAAGGTGGATATCTAGCATGTCACACCCTTCTCGGAATAGTCCTTTCCAAAATGAGACTTAGCTGAAAACGGTAAGTTTTTTTTTTCGAACAATTCAAACACTTAAAATAATTTTTCATTAATTCCAGAATCAAACAACAATCTGACAACAAATAAAACAAACACCAAACATCCTATCAGAAACTTATACTATCCAGTCATCCATGACAAATAAAAATACATTCAAAATACAATTCAAGCTTTTATCTTAATAGTCTAAATATATACATGCCAAAAGCTTACACCAACTAACACAAAAATCTTCTCTTCCGATCTGGACCTTCAATGTACTGTGCTCCCGCAACACTTCAGAACCTGTATGCAGTAAACACTACGTGCTGAGCATTAAATATGCCCAATGGTGACTACTAATCCAAAAATTTCTCAAGAATAAGCATAATTTCGTAATTTATGCCTCTACTAGTATTATTTCATTATGAATTTTCTTTTACCTCGGTTAATATTAATCATGTTATTAACTCGCATTGTGGTAATTATTGTTCTTTTGTTTTTAAACCCTCAACTTTACTTTACAATATCTTTTTAGGTGGATCGATATCGAATTTACTTATACTTTTACGATACTCTTTACTATAATCTTTACTTTATCATTACTTTTGTTGTATCTTTGAGCCATAGCGATTTAATTATTATTTCATTTAGCAATGTATATTGGTACTCGTATTTTTACTAGTACCCAAAATAAACTAGTTTTAATACTTACTTTACTGGTCAATTATTCAATTTATATTCTAACTTCACTTTATACTATTTATTCTATTACTTTACTTTAACTTTAATCTAATAAATACATTATTGTTAAAAGGCTTATAAGCTTTATCGCAAAGCGATATAGCTATTTTAAAGTACTTTGCAGTTAGAACTTTTTTTCCTTCTTTTATACATTTACCCGTATTCAACTATCTGTTAGGACTTATATCTTTCACTTTTCCCTCATGTATAATTCTATGCCTTTATATCATTTTACTTTTCATTTAACTTATCTTTCAGAAAAGTGTTACCTAAGCATTACATTTCACTTAATGTTAATATCATCACTTTTTTAACTTTAAACAGGAACATTAATATTATTTTCCAGACTTGTCATTATTTTTATAGTTGTAATTGGTACAAGAATTACCAATCAATTAAATTTATCTTTTTCACGTAAAACAAAATATATTTTAAATTCTTATAAAAGCTTAACTAAATATTGATTTAATATTTTATTCTTATAAAACTTTTCTTTTTCTTTTTCTTGTTAATTACACTTTTCAGAAATTTTTACAGATTTATTTCAACTTTACATTTTCTTTCAAACAAATCATTTTTCGTTATAACTTTTTATATTAAATTCAATTAGACAGTACCTATTTATTCATTTAAATGTGCCCCTAATGTAATACAACATGATTCTCAGATAGGATACGTGGGACGTGGACCCCACAGAGCCACACAGATAGAGAAGTGATCCCCAAGGAATCATTTCTCACAGAGCAGATAACATATTAGAGAATGCCATGGTGATCAGAGATTCAATCCACAGCATAGCAAGTCGCCATGACTTGCACTACGGTATAAGTGTTCCTATGGCTAGCCATTTATATCTTGAACAAGAATAATAATAATTGTCTATCGCTAAGGGCAAACATAACTAATCACATTTGTAAACGTTTTTGAATATTTAAAAATCTTTAATCTCTTTCTTTTATTTATCATTACACTTTATTATGATCAAATGCACTCTTTTATCCTTTTATTCACTTTCTATTTTCCAGTCACTTTTGTGAATTATTCTTCGATAATTCACTCAGATACTTAAACCTTTTAGTCTTTTATACAAATTATAAATTATGAATTATGGCATTATAATTCACAATTTTCTTTTATTTTTTTTTGAATAATTCTTTGTGAACTATTTTTCAATACTTCTAAACTTGATCTTTTTACACTTTGTTTTTCTTTTTGTCCAGAACTTTTAAATTATTTGTTAAGCCGATTTTTATTTCATTAGCGATATATTTTATAGTCTTCCGCTCTTTTAATACTTCTTATTGACTAATTTATATTGATAAATTAGTCACACCTTTATTTTATTACTTTTTACGCAATTAGGAATTCTATTAATATAATTTATTATTTTATATCTCAAAAATACATAATTTGACTTTTTCTATTGGATTATTCATTTCAATTACATAATTACAATTTTGCCATTATAATAATTTATTTTCATTTTTATTATATAGTTTCTTCCATTATTCATCTTTTATTCTTTATTTTACCATTTTCGGATAAAATTACATTTTAATTCCCATACTATGAAAACTCTATCTTTTGACACAGTTAGGTATTCGAAATTACCATTTTGCCCTTATTACTATTTCTTACTCGTTAATTACCCACTTTGACAAAATTATCATTTTGCCCCAAAACTTTTATTTCCTTTCATTTGAGTCCTTTTTCCATATAAAACCTCATTTTATCTTTCTTTTATTTACTTATCAATTTCTTTTCATCATTTTCATGTATTTTAGGAATTATCTACCTATAATTCATTATTCTTTTTATTTTCACGACTTGATAATTATTTCGAAAAATTTATCGGTTGACTTTTTATTTCCTATCATTGATATTAATTTATTTTCATATTAATTCATCATTTTAGTCATTTTTATACAATTATGCATTGCTATTCCAATTATTTTTATTGTATAAATTCACATAAAAAGCCCAATAATTTCAATAATTTCTAACAAAATTTATTTATGCATTATTTATTGGTCATTATTATTTTTCATCAAAATAGTCACTTAATTCAATATAAATTAAATTTTTCATTCAATACATACACTATACTTAATCTTAAAAATTCTCAAATTAATTCCAAAAATTCTCTAAAAATTCATAGACATCAATTATCATGTCTATTATTATTTTAAGCTAACATACATTAATTTCATGCATTTTTCTCATTGTTTTCTTTACCTAAATAATTCGGCCACTAACATTCTTCACCTTAAAAATTTTATTTCTTCCATTAAGGCCTTCATTTCATTTTCTCTAATGCTTAATTTCATTTACCCTAACATAATTTCATTAATTAACAATCTTACATATTTTTACCTTAATTACGTAATTAAGAAAAATTCATATTAATAGGGAAACTATAGGATTTTGTAGTCACTTACCTTTTTCCAAGTTTAATCTTCCTTAAGCCTTACTTTTCTTCACTTGACACAAAGCAAAACTCCATCCATCAACAAATTCACCCTTGGTTGAATTCTTAAAGCCTTCCTAACCTTAATTTTTTGTCCTCAAATGAAAAATCCAAGCTCATAATTAGCTTCTACACCTCAAAAACTATAAGAACACATCAAAAAACCAATGAAAATCACTTAACTTTTCAAGTTCCATATTACCTCTTTTTCTTTCTTTACTTGATTCCTTGCCTTCCCTTGCTCAAATCACTTGCTTGAGGCCACTATGGTGACCTAGAGAGAGAGAAATTCATCTTTTATGTTGGGGTTTATGAGAGATTTGGGGTAGAAGAAGAAGAAATCAAAGAGAGAGAGGGAGAGAAGGTGGTTCGGCAACCATGGAGGGAGAATGAGCTGGATCTTTCTGGAGAAAATCTCCAAATTTTTAGCCTTATATACTCTCTTTTGATGGGCCAAAATTGGGCTTAAATGAGTGGGCTTTGGCTGATTAAGGCCTATTTATGCCTTTTTAAAGCCCAATCCAATTTATCTCTCTTTCAAACTTCAAATCACTTCAATTTTGATTCCATCATTCTTAAAAAATTAAAAATAAGTAGGACGTAAATTTTTAGCTCAATCGAAGTTCGTTATCGGTCTGATTCAAACTTATCGATCTGATTCGATAACTGCCGGTGTCACCGAAAAATTCCATTCTCTTCACCATGACTATTCCTTTTAGATGGTCCAATAAAATATTTTCAACTTTTGAGTGTCCTTTTGGGCCCGAAAAACATTATTCACTGTCGAAAAATACTATTAACAGCTGGCCCGATGTTGAGGCCATTACATAGCAACATAACCTCTCTTTATTTAAAACGTATGCAGATGGATTTTGGCCATTATGTATTTGAACGATTCGAGTAAATTTAAAACACTCATCAGGGTATGAAAGCCTTTGATGAGATGACATTTAAATTTATTGGTATTTATTCAATACAGAAAGGCCCATATCAAAACAGTATATTATGACATATGCCCCATAGTAGAAGTGTCTATGCCATTACATGGGTTTTCAATTAGGTGATATAACTTTAAGGCTATCTAAGCATGGTCCCCGCCAATAGATTTAGCTCATTAGAGCATGATGACCTTTCGAGTCATCTTTTTGATATGCCAAAAGGTATAAGGCTTTGGCTGGTGGTCCTCCTTAGCATTTCCCTTCAATAAGTGAACGTAGGGTCGTTCTTTGGGAATACACTAGGGCTAAAAGAAGGATGTCTAATCTAACTATAAGGCCCTAGCATGAATGCAATGCAATTTATTTCGAAAAGAGATAAATTTTTTTAATCTATAAGCCTATTTATATTAAATTAACCAAAGGTACTTTTAGAGAAAAATCTTATGGTCCCCAATAGAGTCGCCACTATGATGCTCACCGAATCCTGTAGGCATTATATTTGCTCTAAAAAATCCACTTTTATGCTCGAGACCAGATAGAAGTTTACTTAACTCGTGAAAGTTGGTCGCTTCTCAAAAGATAGGATTTTGTTCCTATTTATTATTGATGATCAACCAGCAAGGGCATCTGTTGGGTACCACAAGGCAGATATCATAGAGTTACCTCCTAATAAAATATTAAAAAAGTGAGTTCTAACCTTATGAGGCTAAAACTAGAGATAGTTTGGGACCTCACTCTTATTTATACCTTTAGTTAGTGTTATATAAATGAGTTTTAATTATTACTTTTTTTTTATCTTTTTTCTCACACAAGTTATCATCCTAGAAAAGTAAGATGCACTCAAACATATTTGGAAAGCTGTAAAGCACAAATATGGAAATAATTAAAGAATATAATAACAAATGTAAAGATAAAATCATACACAAATTGAAAAATTAATTGAGTCCATTTAGATAAGGACGTTGGTCCTCATCATGCATTTTTAATCAAAAGGGCAGAGTTTTAGTTGTATTTTTGATAAAAAAAAGTGGGCTATTAAGCCCATGTAGCATTTGGAAAAAATCATTTTAATTAATTTTAAATAAAAAATATTTTATATTTATAAATAAAAATTCTTAATTTTACATGTTATTTTGTGGATGAAAATTGGGACATTGGTCCCTTTGATTATAGAAAAATCCTACTCAAATTGGTATAAAATCAATTAATGAGTTTTAAGGTTAGCGTTCCAAAAATCATTTATCCGCAATAAATAAAGAAAAGCATGAAAGAATAATAATACAGAGAAATGGCATACATAAATTGGGATATTTATTAATTTAAAAATGTTGGTTCTCTCATGCATATTTATAAGATTTCTTTGCGTGATTTTTGTGATAAAAAGTGAACATTGGTCTGTTTTATGTGAAAAAAACCCTATTAAGTTAAGTAGAAAATATTAAATGTGAATTTTCCTAATTATCATGCAAAAATCATTTATTACTAAGCTATTACAATCAATTACATAAAAAGCACAAAATAATAATACAAGCCCAAAATGATGAATAAACAGGGAAATAAAATAAATCTTAGACTAACTTCCATCCCGACCTGGGATGTGACATATAGATGTGTATATTAAAATGTGGCATAAAAGTAATATTAGTTAATTAAAGAATTAAGTCGAATAATAAATGGTGAATAATTAATTAAATCGAGTAATTTAAACAAGTAATTAATCTAAAATAATAAATTAGATGAAATAGATAGAATGTATTCAGAGTTCATGCAATATGCATTAACACGCGTATGCTAGAGCAATAGATAAACAGAGTGGATATTAACAGCATAATTTAATGAAATAAATTGATAAATAATCAATAATTTTTAGATTGGATAAATAATTAACTAAATGTGATAAAATAAACAAAATGGATAAAAATACATGATGCATCCAAAATTCATGCAACATTTATAAGCATGCATATGCTAAAGTGTTAAAATAAATACAATAATTAAGTAAATATATAATGAGATAAATTAATCAATTAAATGAATATAAATAGTATTGAAATTATAATAACATATTAAGAATATATAAACAAGAATAGCAATAATAATAAAAGAATATAATAACAATATGATTAAATTAAAATTAATTAAATATACCACAAATATGTAAATAAACTATTTGATAATTAAATTATAAATATTAATTAATTAGCCTAATGAAATAGATACAAATTAAATAACGTCAATAAAATAATCAATATTAAAACATATTATGCATTAAAAGTAAAAGGATAGATTAATATAATTAAGTTATCACAAATATTAATAAGGTTAATAAAAGATACAAATATAAAAGATAATGTATTAATAAGTGAATATTAATAATATAATGTTAATAAATTAAGCAATATAAAAATAATAATATTAATAACAATAATGATTTCAAAGTAATATAAGAATAGATAATATTATTCATGTATCATAAATTAAGAGTAGATTAACAAATGAATAAATAAACTATAATAATTAATTAACAAACAAATAATAGATTAAAATAACAAAAAAATATAGCATGAAATATATGTGCTAAATGAATTAAAGGAATAAAAAGCAAAATGAAAAAGTTGCAAAAGAGGGAAACGAAGGAAAGGCAAAAGCAAAAGGAATTCAAATCTTAAAAGTGAAGTTTTAGGCCATGGAACAATGTAAAACAAACAATAAAAATAATGAAAAGGAAGGAAGCTGGGAATGTGAGTGGACGACGATGTAAAGTGAGGTGCACACGTCCAGTGCGAGTGACGCGCAAAGGAAGAATGGCCAAGGGCGAGTCCCACTCGAGTCGACCAGATTACTGGTCGAGTCAGACCAAGTCAAAGGCTAAGGATAGAATTTGATCCGTAAGACCATGACTCAGTCCAAAAACGAATTTCAGCCCTCGAAACAATGCTAGAAGCCATGGAAATCAACCAAAATTCACCTAAAGCACAATGTTAATTGTTTCAATATATAAAAAGGCCAAAAAACTCAATAAGACACATTAAAAAAACATGATTTAAATAAGGAAAATCAAGATTAAAGCAATAGAAATGAAATTCAAAAATTGAAAAAAATGATGAATAGTAAACTCTAATTAATTTATTTACTCAATTTTAACATCATTTAAATCAACTAACACGAATTAATGAATGCGAATATCATAAAACTCAATTAATTACAAATTTACAAGCTGAAATTTCATAAATCAAATAAATGAAAAATCAAAGAATAAAGGAAATGGCTAATTACTGTAAATCAAATTCTAAAACTGGATTTAATTAGTTTTGAGGCTCAAGAATATTGCCTTCAAGTTGGTTCCATCAAAGGCTAAGGAAAATCAATGCTTTTGGCTTTCTTCCCTATTTTTCATGCTCTCAGTTCTTGGTTTATTTATAGTTACAATGTGTGTGTGTCTATGTTTTTTTAGAGAGAGAAAAAGAATATGACAGAGAGAGAGCAAGAAAGAAAGCTCCCCTTCTTATCCAGATAAAGGGATTAAAAACCACTCAAAAAAAAAAAATTCTCTTCTCAGATAAGTATGAAATCAACTTTTTTTAAACCATTTTTTCTCCTGTTTTATAGCTCAGAATCGTTAAAATGGTTTTTATGGAGTGAGTTATGGCTTTAACTCACCAAATTAAGAATGTGACTGAATCATGATCTTGATCCGTGAGTCTAAGGTGTGAGTCACATCCTTGACTTTAACTTTGATCATTGACCATTGACTTTGACTTTTTTTGTTAATCACTAGAACCCATTTTGACCTCATCGTTAGATGGAAAAGAGAAAAAAGTGCCAAAAGAGATTTTTAAACATTTAAAACCCATAAAAAAGCTCCAAAAAGTATTTCAAAAATACAAAATTGGGAGAAAGTCTGGCATTTTTGTTCCTTATCTATTTATGAGAAATATTTTCCTCAATAGGTCCTCAGGATCCAATTTCTGTAGATACCGAACCTATACAATTTGAACTTTATAATTAACTAGTTTAGGAAAGCATAATCCTTAACAAAATAATACTTATCAACCTAATTTATAGTCAAAATTAAATCCTTTTCAAAGGCCAATAGTTCAGTAAACTCATCTTTGATCACAAACTTCTTTCTTACTTTCTTAATAAGAAATCTTCGTATATTCAGTTAGAACATATATCAGAAAGTAAAATGCCAAACCCTTATATTTCCTAACCACATACTTCACGATTAAGTTATAATTATTAAAACAAACACTTTATTATTAATATACATAGGTACTGTTGGCAATCTTCAAGCATTTCACTTTCCACAAACCTATATAACATATACCACTATTCTATTAGATTAATCATTTTTAAATACTACCAAGAATAGATACAATATAAATGATACTATTGACATGTTATAAAATATCTTGATAAGAGTTTTTCCTTAAAAAGTTAGAAATACAACATCTAAAAATAATGAACAGATCAAAATACACAACTGACATATGTAAGTACAGATTACCAAAGCTCTAGTTTGGCCAAAATCACCTAAACCTCAGCTTTGGTACCACTAAATATTTATACCCGGTTACATCTCAGGAGATAATAGGGGTGTTAAGACCAAACCATTATCATAAAGCCATTAAAGTTATCAATAATTTATTTACTCGATAACAATTGTTAAATCTTTTACAAAACACACTTGAAAGATAAACGAAAGCACAATTTGAACTACATCCTAACTCCTAGATTAGCCGATGATAGTTATCCCAACACAAGTTCTTGCATCCAACAACAAAAACCTGTATAGATTAAAGCTAACAAGATGATCGTAAAGCTTTATATGTGCAAAAATTAGAAGCATTGATAAACAATGTGTGTGTATGTATGTATGTATGTACACACACACACACACACACACACACACATATACCATAACCCTCTTTCTGAATGTCTCAACTTTCTTTCTCAAACCATCGGAAGAAATAACTTAAATTAATTATAGAGCAAAAATTGCTTTTGATTTGATTTCACCTGAAAGGAATCCCTCACCCTGATAAGAAATATTTGAGTAAACAACCTTTGAGCTGAGATAATATGAAATATTTAAGGTTAACTTTACATTCCTTGAGTATCTTTTCGCCCTAAACTAAGAAAGAGTATAGTGCTTGATAACCATGAAAAAAACATTTCCATGGACCCAAACAATCTGCCTAGTAGCACTTGGTAGGGCCTAAAGCCCATTAGCAAGGAGCACCAAACATGAACTAGAAGATAGGATAAGGGGCACATAACGTACGATTGGACTGATAGGACAACATATCCTATCATTCCACTGACATAAGTCAGCGCCTGTACCTTCCACCTCCACCCTATCACTTTGCCGCTCACTTGCTCCAACGGCCAGTTATCACGCCCTATGTAACACCCTAATCCACTAACCATGGATAATCATCAATCATCAACATAAACCTAGTAAAGACCAGGAAAAAATAATAGTAATTAATAATACAAGCCATAATTACATGCCATAATAAATTAAATCAAACTTATAAATAAGAAGGCCTAACACAATTTGGCCAACGATACAAGAAGAAATTCTCAAGGCAACTACAATCTGCTAGATCTTCTCTTCAATGGTTGTCTAGCCACTATAGCTATTGCCCCACTAGAGCTTATCTTGACACCTACATGGATAACAAACCCGTGCTAAGCTATAAAGCTTAGTGGGGAAATAATTCTATAGACACACCTTACCCAAAATGTCATCAATACATTACATCCATTGCAAATGAGGAGAAACATATGAGTCTTCAATAATATTAATCATACAATGCATAAACTAGATGAGTTTTCAACCTTCACAATAATTGCTAACCTTACCATATTCTAGAGCATTAAGTGAACTTGCCTAGTTCTAAAAGACTTTCAAATTTATTTTATAAATCAAACTCTTTACATTAATTACTTACATAATTCATTCCATTCAGAGAGCTTTCGTTCATGACTACAGACATCATGCTTATTGGCAGTACATAATTCAATCATAGGCATTTAAGCACATTATTTACATGAGATATGTATTTGGCGTTCATCCAATGCATAAGGAGTGCATGGGTCATATAACATCTATAAACGATATCTCTACGTATAATTACTTAACACACATCATGCAATTTCTATTAGTGAATACAATTATAGTTCACTAGCTTGATCATAACCATGTATTCCTTTAAGCTGTCTTAGCATGGCAACCAATGTCAAATCACATCATAATACATCATACATGATCCCTTGTTTATGTCAGAGTTATTGATATGTACATTCATGTGTAAACATCTGTATGTATTGTTATGCTTATTTCTAAGCGCTAATTTCGCAAGCATATGGTGTACCGATTATAGTACAAAAGATGTCGATCCCATGAGGAATATTGATTAAGATTGTACACTATTACTACTCAATTTTTATCTTGTTTACAATGATCATTAATTTACTAGTTAAAACTAATACTTTACTACTTTAAACTAAATATTATTCTACTTTAAACCAAGTGTAGTCTTCTTCCTTGCACTTGCCTTCTCTTCAAACCATAAAACTAAAACTAAAACCTACAACTATTATTCTACAATTACATTTTCAAGTTAGAAAAATCATGTGATTCATCTCTTTTTTTTCTCCTTGATTATTCTCCTTGAAATAACTTTCCGAGAATATATAATTTGCCAAGCATCAAGTCCCTTCAAGTGCCCCTCCATAGGTATGCAACCCTTGATGAATATTGGTGTCCTTTTAAGTGACTTTTCAAGCTCAATTGCTTATAACAACCCTCTATTGTGATTGCGGCTTCTGTTGCCCTTGTGACAAAACACTCTTCTTCCTAGTCATACATCCCCTGTTGCCCTTACGACACCTATCGCCCTCATGGCAGAACACTCATTTTCTTCACTTACTTCTACTCCTTCACATTTTTCTCCCTTTTTCTCTTACATACACAAAACTTGACAAAAATATTAGACACATCTAATTCTAGCACAATTTAATATAACTAAACATTATTTTGGTAACAAAACGTGGATTAAATATGAGCTATTTAGGCTCATATCAAACCCCTAAATTTAAACTTTTGCTTGTCCCCAAGCATAACTAATAAGCAAACAACACAAACATACAATTTTGGAGCTCACACTTATATTTGGAAAATATTTGAAAACCACATGCAGAAATGCTCATCTCTTTACAAATTTAGCCTAAGTATGCAAATTCTCAAACACAACCATTATCCATTAAACTTAAACAACCATTGCAAATTTGAAAAATTATGAAGTTGCAAAACACAAGAATGTGTGAACTAAAACACTTGAGTATCTTAATATAAGTAAACATTATTTCACACCAAGTATTGCCTAAAGTAGTTCTCACTCAAACACTAAATCCTTAGAGCACTTAATCATTCAATGTGTTTATAGGTTAGTGTTTCTCTCATTCCTTAAACATGCCATTTCCTACCATAAGCTTGTAATTAGTAAATATCTTCACTACTAGTTTAAAATGATACATGAAATCAAAAGGGTCTTACAAGGATTGTAACTTGGCTTAGGTTAAGGTAGGATAATTTTTGGTTTAAGTAGCTTAAATTGTGAATAGAAACAATATCATCATATCATAAGAGATTTGTTTAAGAATCTAAGCATCACATGATGTAACTTATTGTTCATATTCCCTTCTTAATGGCACATTATCTCCTAGTTTTTTTTAATTTTTTTAATTGTAGGTGCATTTTATGCTTCATCCTACTTCATTCTTCCTTTAGGAACTAGCCTTGTTCTAATATTGAACCTAGATAATAAGGGAATTTTAACTCATAGTTTAAATACTATCATGCTTATATTAACAAAATATATCTCCTAATGATATAGTAATTTATTTCTCTTCACAAAAAGGGTAACATAAAGAAATAGATTCTTGTTTAGCAAAGGATTTTGGCTAATTATATGTTACTCAACAAAAATAGGTTTAAGGCTCAAAATTGGCTACCTAAAGTCAAAAAGGTAAGTTTTTAAACCAAGCTAAAATGGTTTAATCTAAATGCCCTTATCATTTTTCATGTACATCTCATACTAAATGTAATCTCAAAATTTACCAAGAATAAATTCTAGAGGATATGGCATATTAAGGCTCTCATATAAGGAAAATATCAATGTATAAGGCTCAAAAGCTCACTTAAGTTATAGGTCAAATTACCCTAAGCAATAAATTGGCAAAAATAATCCTTTGTATATATGTGAAAAGGTATTAAACTTAAAAAGAACCTACACTAAAGTGTTTTGCCAAATCATAACCTTAATTATGTACATTTAATTGTTAAAGTAAAATGAAAATGATTAGCTTAAAAAAATTTTCCTAACTAGACTAAAAATGACAAAAAGTCAAGTTAAAGCATGCATTTATTCCCATATAGTTTCCAAATACACAAGCTCTAAAATTAAATTCACACACAATATACATATATAAATTTATTAAAAATAAATAAATATCCTAACAATAAACAAAAACATGAAACCAACATAACATGCATATCCCCCCTCCACACTTAAAGGGCACAATGGCCTCATTATGGGAAGAAGACACCACAAAACACACAAGAAAAATAAAAAAAAAGAAACATGCAAAAATACAAACACAAAATAAAAGCAAACAGTAAATAGGAGTAAAAGGAGAAGATACTCGGCCGGTCCACTAGGGAAATCCTGGTAGTGAAGGACTGAAGAAGACATTTGTAACGGCCAAAAATGTAAAATTCGTGGCCTATCACAACCTCGCAACATATCCAAAAATACCCTATGTTTTGATCGTGATATGACCACTCTCACGATAAAAGGCTAATACCCCTCTTGCATCCTGCTCGCAAGGACAGTCGCGCTCGTAATAGTACATGAAAAACATTTTTCTCCCTTCATCGTTGTGCTCGCGACACATATCGCGCTTGCAACAAAGAAGAAAAAATCATTAGTTGTGTAATTTGTTCTAAAAGTTTTAATGAAATACTAAGTAAAATAACCTGTAGAACCCAAAAATAAACTATGTTAGTATACTGAATCAACTAAAAACAACACAAAACAAAAATAATTAAATATTTTAATCCAAAATCATAAATTAAGATTCATAATGATAATAAATTTAACCAAGCATTCCCCTGCAACGGTGCCAAAAACTTGTTATGCTTATTTCTAAGCGTTAATTGCAAAGGAAGTTGATCCCATGAAGAATGTTGATTAAGATTGTACACTATTACTACTCAATTTTTATCTTGTTTACAATGATCATTAATTTTCTAGTTAAAACTAATACTTTACTACTCTAAACTAAATATTATTCTACTTTAATGATAATCCGAGAAGACTTATGAGTATGATGAATATAACATATACATAAATATGAAACTTGATATTTTTATTTTAATTATAATTCAATCTTTATCATGCAAGCCAAGTTGGAAGATTGTTCTATGTTGCAAATCTCGCATCTATAATCGATTATGCCTTAAACATGCATTTATGGTTCTAAACCACAACTTTCGCATTTAGACTAGAATTACATACATACATATTAAAAGAATAAAAACCAACCTATAGCAATTATCTCCACATTCGATCTCTCAAATAATACTTTGATAATTAATTTTCTATTAACTATCAGAAAGACGTTGCTCTCGCCAAATCTTTTACTTAGAACCATTTTATTGATTTTTAGAGAAGGAATTGCCATTTAAGGTCTTTCTCCTTAAATTATAATGATACCAATAAAATATGAATATCAAATCCTACATTTAAAGATAAATGAAAGAGAAATGATTAAATACGAATAACGATATTCAAGTTCCAAAAAAGTATTCAATATAATGACAAAGAAGAAGTAAAGATTAGAATAAAAGAAAGGGATCTCTCAACCCTTCTTCCTTTCACCAAGTGTAGTCTTCTTCCTTGTATTTTCCTTCTCTTCAAACCATAAAACTAAAACTAAAACCTACAACTATTGTTCTACAATTACATTTTCAAGTTAGAAAAAATCATGGGATTCATCTCTTTTTTTTTCTCCTTGATTATTCTCCTTGAAATAACTTCCAGGGTATATATAATTTGCCAAACATCAAGTCCCTTCAAATGCCCCTCCATAGGTATGCAACCCTTGATGAACATTGGTGCCCTTTTAGGTGACTTTTCAAGCTCAACTGCTTATAACCACCCTCTGTTGCTATCGCAGCTTCTGTCACCGTCGTGATAGAACACTCTTCTTCCTCACACCTTTCTCTTCCTAGTCATGTGTCCCCTATCGCCCTCGTGACACCTATTGCCCTCGAAGTAGAACCCTCATTTTCTTCACTTACTTTTACTTCTTTTTCACATTTTTCTCCCTTTTTCTCTTACATACACAAAACTTGACAAAAACATTAAACACACCTAATTATAGCATAATTTAATATAACTAAACATTATTTTGGTAACAAAACATGGATTAAATATGAGCTTTTTAGGCTCATATCATGTATTGACTAACCAGCTGTGCATATAGATTACAGAGGACGGTATTACTTATTATGATTACCCAAGAAGGTCTCAATACTACATGTATACATTTCATAAATTTTTAAAATGTATGATAATCATTATATATGTTATAGTACAAACAATTCTTATTATAACATTATATGTATTCTATCATGAGATGGCAATTTAAATCTCATATATACATTCCAATAATTCATTTCGTTGAAATAGTTTATAACCAAAAGGAATCATGATAAGCAATGTAGTAGGCCACTCATCATTCTTACATTACGTAAGTGAAGTGATTAATGCATGTTTTACTTTATCTTGTGAACACTTTTTCATCTTTAATAGCCTGCCTAAGTAATAGTTCGAAGGATGGATAACGTGAGCAATGGATACCCAAAGGTATCGAATAATAGATATTCGAAGACATCAAACAATAGACCAAAATAGGGTCGAGCAATGGTTCCAGCAAGGAACAAACAATAGATCCAAATGGGGCCGAATAATGGTTCCAATAAGAAACAAGACCCAATCGAGGTTAACTATGGTAGCTGTAATTGTATTCCTCTAGGCATGCCTATCTAATCCATAACTGACCTATGACCTATAGGCTTTACCTTTCTTAGGCATATTTTGATTCAACATGTTAGAGAGTATGCCCTAGAGCCTATGTAATAGGGATGTTTTTCATATGTATGAAATTTATATTCTTAATAAAAGGCATCATTCATTTATTAATGCTATGTTTGAATACATGAGTTTGTAAATCTTAAATTAATAAATGAAGTCCTAGATATTATAAACATAGTGCAAAGGCAATCATGAAGGTGTTCATGATGTGAGATGTCTATTGCATGCAAATGTCTTAATATCTAAATATCCCTAGTCATAGAATTAACAAGATAGGACATTGTTAATTCGGACAGACTAGCACATGTTATGCTTCTTGAATGGTTCAAGCAGTGGTTCTCATAACTGTGATTATGGAAGATAATCAAAGCTAACATATGGATGCTTGTTAGAAGAACAAGTTCATTGGAGACCTGCAAAGAGAATCCTCAAATGGATATTAAATTTATGTCAGTGAGGAATCTCTTCATAGTGGTTGTGCAAGTATCCTTAGACTTGAGATCACCAAAGTTATCTTAAGTAGCAAGTGGTATACTTTGACTCCATAACTGATTACTTCCAACTGGGAGTGAACATAGTTAGGAGATTGGGTATATCATGACCTACTTGAAGATAGTTGAGTGATTGACAAAGGATTCACCATCCCAGATTTAACAAGGAAAGTTATCTCGCATGATTCTATAATTGCCTTGTTCAGAGAATCTCTGGCCAGAGTAATATGCCGAGATGGATGGAGATCCATGAAGGGAATTTTAGGAACAATGGTTAAATTAATAGAACATACATAATTAGATTTATATGAGTTGACAGAAATCCATACTCATAATCTAATTGAGATAAGAGTGGTGAAAGGAGTAATTGCACGGTAACTGTTTCTATGGAAGGGTACAGTCAAACCACATGACTTTCCTGACATTTGTGTAGTCATGATGCCTAGCTAGAGGCCAATCATGACTTGTATAATGATGTATCAAAAGTATCAATAGGGATTGATAAGATGATTTAAAGGATTTTAAATCATGTGAGTTTTGAATAGAACTTACAATTACATATTATACTGCCAACATGGACAGGAACCCAATAGGTCACACACATATAGAGAAAAGGGTAAAATGGTGAAATAACAAGGATAATAATATTTGATATTATTATGAAGGTAGAGAAGTGAATAAGATAATAATTAATTAAAGAGTTTAATTAATTATGATCAAATAAAATTGTCCGCGGAACTTTTGAGAAATGTTCTACAAAATTGGACCTAATTGAAATAATGTATTTTATGATTAATTAATATTATCTTATAAGTGTTATAAGACTACTATAAGTGTTATAGGACTGATATAATAATTAATAGGTCCATTGGAGAAATTATAAAGGGCCAAAGGAATGAAGAAGTTGGAGGAAGCCCTCCAGAAGAGGGCCACACACCAACTCCATACAGAAGGGTGTAGAGGGATTTTTCTTGGACCAAATTAATTTATATATGTTACATAAGTGTTATGGAACTCACATATTTAATTTGGTTGGATTTGGAATCCATTTGGGTATTTAAATTCAATTAGATGTACAAAGGGCCTAGTTTGTGGATTTTGTGCATAGACTTTTATGAAAAGGATTAAATTGGATTTAATTAAGCCCAAATGATTATAATTAATTCCAGAAGTCCAATTAATAATTCTCCAGCAATTTTGGTTTTACTCGTGAACCCTTTTACATCTGCCGAATAATCCAATTTTTCACGAGTCGTGAAGTTGTGTCCGACTCGTGAACATGTGAACATATGCCTAACTTCTATTCTTTTATTATTTGGTATCTTCGCCTCCACCTTCACCATGATCTTGAGGGGAGTTTTCTTTCCTCTATCATTTAGTTTATTTCTTTTTGTTTTTGTTTTTGTTTTTGTTTTGTTTCTTCACATTGAGGATAATGTGTGTTCTAAGTGTGGGGGAGCATATGTTGTGTGTTGCATGTTTCGTTTCACATTGCTATTTTTTGTTTGGGTGTGTATCTTTTTCTTTATTTAGACTAACCTTTTTCGTAAGTTTTATTAGAAGTATTGCTCATATTGTATATAATATAGGTTGTTATGAAGAGTCATTTGCCTTTTGTGTTCATTTGATTAGTTTTTCAAAGCTTTTGGCATGTATTTTATGTTTTCAAGTTATCTATTTTTACTTCTTTCAACATTTTAGGTTATTTAGTCTCTTTACTAACTATGCTTTAAGGTTGGAATATGCTCATTTATTTTAAGATTTTAGGATTTTTGTTGCCTCATGGAAACTTTCGCCATAATACTTACCTTTACCTTTCAATAATGGATGAGGACTAGTGGAAATAAAAAAAATGAATGAAAAAAAATGAAAATTTAAAAAAAATAAAATAAAGCAAGATGTATATTCAAAAGCTTAATTAAGTATGGGATGGAGCATAAAATGCACCCAATACTACATTCTCTTGCTACTCATGGGATAAAGTCTAAAAGTATACCCATGCTTGAAAAAAAAGAGAAGAAAAAGAATGAAAAATGTAGTCTAAAAATGCCATGAGATTGGTTTAAAGGTATGAGTGCTTGAATATTGTCCAAAAAGGCAACTATAGTCTTAAACTCTTAAGTTTTTATGATCAATATTCTTTCTTGAGCATGATTAGTTTTAAGACTTTATATTCTTGATGTTGGGTTTAGTAAACTTAGGTGACTTGCTAACTTAGAATATATATCTTAAGACTTGATTTACTGAAATTTTGAGTGTTTAAGATATTTGACTTCATTTTAATCTTGTTTAAAGTGAATATTGAGCAATGCTTTATAATTTAACTTACTTAGTTTAATTTGAAATTAAATTTTCTCATTATTTTCTCTTGCTTGAGGGCAAGCAAGGTTTAAGTGTGGGGGAATTTGATACCATATAAAATGGCATATTATTTAATGTATATTATCTTTCATTTAGGTAGCTAAGTATGTTAAATTATTTATATTTTATGTATTTTTGTCTATTTTATGTGTTTATTTGCATTGTAGGGTAATTTGGGTGCAAAAAGGAAGAAAGATCAAACAAGTTGTGATGCAGTGCGTGACTCACAACCAGGCTCACGACTCACACAAAAATTCACGAGTCACACAAAAGCTCACGAGTCACACAAAACTTCATAAGTCACACAAACTTCACAAGTCATATAAAAGTTCACGACTCATATACAAGTTCACGAGTCAGCAGGAATGTCACGAGTGAGAGGGAGATTCATGAGTGAAGACAGTCGGATGCAGTTTATGAGTGAAAATAGTTTGATAGAGTTCACGACTCGTGAAGGTGTTCACGAGTCGGACATGACGCCCGCTCCCAAACTTTACACCTTTTTACACTCGATCCTTCAGCCAACCATCGGGACTTTTCAGGGCAACTTTCCATGATTGACAACTATTCTGAAGGAACATATCTGTAGACTTAATCTCTATAAATAGGGATCCAAGATGCTGAAAGGGGAGGAGAGGAATCAATATTTTAGTTTTTAGAAATATAGTTATTATTTTGGATAAACATTTTTTACTTAGCTTTTATTAGATGATTACAAAGGGACATAGCCAAAGGAACAAGAGAAAAGTTTCTTTCTCTTGTTTATCTTTAATTCAAATATGTATTTAGCTAGTTTCCTTTGTACATTATAAATATGTACTAGTATTTGTTTAAGACATGTTTATTCTTACAATGAATAAAGTATGATTTACATTCATTTGTGTGATTTGATTTGCTATGTATGATTGGCCCCCATATTTGGCATGTTAGTCAATTTATTCGCAACAAGAGTTGGAATTTTTTGATGGAAAAACAAATGAATGTACTTGAAGCATTGAATTCCTTTAATTTGACTTAAGGAATTCACTTTGAGGGGTTAAAGAATTGGCATAGAGCTTCATAATTTTTATTTATCTCTATAATGACATGAGAGTGCTTATAGACTCTAAATAAAGACATCTTTACTGACAACGAGAGTTGCTTTAAAGAATCTTGGCTAAATTCTCCCGTCACTTTATTTATATAATTATCTTGAACTTGTTCTTAAATGAATTACTATTTCATAATTTTTAATGTATGTTCATACCATCATTTAAGTCATCTTTAATCCAAATTAATTTAATATATCCAAAGTAGTTTAGATATTTAGTATTTGCATGATCTTTATTTTATTCGTTACCTATCCATCTAGTCTTTGTAATTTCAATACAAAATTTACCCCGTTCCCTTTGGAACGATACCCTACTCATCCTATACATAGTCTAGTGAGACTAAGGGTTCCAATAAATCCCCATTAGACTAAGGGTTTAAAATCTAATGGGGATTTATTTGAACCCTTAGTCTCACTAGACTGCGTATAGGATGAGTAGGGTATCGTTCCAAAGGGAACATGATAAATTTTGTATTGAAATCACAAAAACTAGATGGATAGGTAACGAATAAAATAAAGATCATGCATTTAATTAAATATCTAAACTACTTTGAATATATTAAATTAATTTGGATTAAAGATGACTTAAATGATGGTATGAACATACATTAAAACTTATGAAATAGTAATTCATCTAAGAACAAGTTCTAGATAATTATATAAATAAAGTGACTGGAGAATTTAGCCAAGATTCTTTAAAGCAACTCTCGTTGTCAGTAAAGATGTTTTCATTTAGAGTCTATAAGCACTCTCATGTCATTACAGAGATAAACAAAAATTATGAAGCTCTATGCCAATTCTTTAACCCCTCAAAGTGAATTCCTTATCTCTAAGTGAATTCAATGCTTCAAGTACATTCATTTGTTTTTCCATCAAAGAATTTCAACTCTCGTTGCGAACAAATTGACTAACATGCCAAATATGGTGGCCAATCATACATAGCAAATCAAAGCACACAAATGGATGTAAATCATAATTCATGCATAATAAGAATAAACATGTCTTAAATAAATACTAGTGCATATTTATAATGTACAAAGGAAACTAGCCACATAAATATTTGAATTAAAGACAAATAAGAGAAAGAAAACTATCTCATGTTCCTTTGGCTTGTCCCTTTGTAATCATCTACTAAAAGCTAAGTAAAAATGTTTATCCAAAACAATAACTATATTTCTAAAAACTAAAACATTGATTGATCTCCTTCTCTTTCAGCATCTTGGATCCCTATTTATAGAGATTAAGTCTACAGATATGTTCCTTCAGAATCGTTGTCCATCATGGAAAGTTGCCCTGAAAAGTCCTGATGGTTGGCTGAAGGATCGGGTGTAACAAGGTGTAACGTTTGGGAGCAGGCGTCATGTCCGACTCGTGAACACCTTCACGAGTCGTGAACTCCATCAAACTGTCTTCACTCGTGAACTGCATCCGACTGTCTTCACTCGTGAATCTCCCTCCGACTCATGACATTCCTGCTGACTCGTGAACTTGTGTGTGAGTCGTGAACTTTTATGTGACTCGTGAGCTTGGTTGTGACTCATGACCCTGTGTGTGAGTTGTGAACCTATGTGTGACTCGTGAGCCTGGTTATGAGTCACGCATTGCATCATGACTTGTTTGATCTTTCTTCCCTTTTGCACCCAAATTACCCTACAATGCAAATAAACACATAAAATAGACAAAAATACATAAAATATAAATAATTTAACATACTTAGCTACCTAAATGAAAGATAATATACATTAAATAATATACCATTTTATATGGTATCAAGTGATTAAAACAAAAGGAAAGTCTTTTTCTCTTTTCTCTCTCTCCTTTTTGCGCCAACTCCAAGCTAGCTTCTTAGAATTTCGGCCAGCCCTAGTTGAACACCAATTTGTTGGTTCAATTTACCCCTCTCTAGTGTGGATTATTCATTGGAGGTGTTCGATTTTGAACACTGTGGTTTGCGACAACCCGGTGCGAAGTAAAATCAACTGTTCAACAAAAATCAAAGGTGATTTTTCTTATTCTCATATAGTTATATTGTGTATTCATGGCAAGATAAGATCTAATGGTTAAAAAATTTTAAAATTCCGCTCATATATGTGATGCATGTAACCATTAAATTCCAACACAACATACTTTTCTTTACTTAATTTATCATATTTACTTAATTTCATCATTCATATAAGAGTGCACGTTATTCTTATCATACTTCAACCATTGATCTCTAGGCTTCAATACACATGGATGCTATCATATGATCACATAGGTCATCAATTTTCATTCATTCATGTCATAATGGTTATAGGTTTATGCAAACAATAATAACATGTAATCTTTCATAATTAGCATTGTGCGTGTCCAAATACACATATACATATATATGCAGCTTAAATCATGGAAATACATGCTTTCATTATGCATGCTTGTTCACATACTGAATTAGGCTACTTATCCTAGCATAGTTATTTCAATTATAAGATATTGGGCTTATTTAACTCATCAATAGTTCTCAATGGCGTACCTTGTTATTGTTTGCCATGAGTAGCTTCCATACAGCATTATAACTCCACTCAACATATAATTACTTTAAACAATACTCATGCATTTATACTATATATAAGAATATGAGTAGGTCTCTTTTTAGCTTAAAGTTATCACTTGTTCATCTTTAATCCCCTTTAGATTACTTTTATAGTCTATTAGATCATGGACAACAAGTTATCTCTCCTAACCTGATCATACATGCTTCAATCATCTTACTAATACTCTTTCATCTTATAACATATTATACCCAGGTAAGTTATGTAAGATTATTTCATCTCATGTTTACCCCATAGGGTATAGGGCAACCAGGTAAGTATATTCCTTTATATCAAGGCTAATCATTAATCCTTGATATGACTTGAAGCATGATCAAACTTCTATAGTTTTATAATTAAGTGTTACATATAGTATTCCCTATTTCTTATCTTAGACACGTGACTTTACAACCATCCTCTTATGGTTACAAGGCTGTGTCATAATATTTTTACGTCGTTTTCAATGAACATTGGTATGCCATATTTGGGCCAAAACCATTTACTTTGTTAAGGTTCAAATCGCATACCAACTTATATAACACATTAACTCGCTTATTAATTTAAGGTTACTAGGTTACCTCTTTTACCTTTTCTTAACTCAGTGTTCGTTAGACACTAAAATGCATTTTAACACATAATTTATATTAGCATTTATGTCTTTAAATTTCTATAATACTCCATCTTATATTCATGCCTTTCTAAATCATATCTTTATGGACTTTAACATTAGAGAGAGAGAGACTTTCTTAGTCTATTAATCCTTTGATATCAACTCACATAACAATCTTCACTTAATAACCTTTTATCATCAATTTTACTTACTATGGTCAATTCATCTCACCTCATGTTTGTTTTATAATCTTATGGACCATATAATACTGTATCCATTATCTAAATTCATGGCTAAATCTTGGGGTGAGAGCTGGCTCAAATGAATGAAAAAGCACATATGGCCTTGAAATGGAGAAGAGAAAACATGCTTGGCCATGCATCAATAACCATAGGCCTTACTTGGCCGTGCATTTCATGAGGTAAATGGCCAAGTGGTCATGCAAAGCAAAGGTAAAACCCATAAGTGGCCGTGTATACAAGGAGATACAAGAATGAGTGGTCGTGCATGAGAAGAAGAACAACCACAACTGGTCGTGCATTCCAAAGAACAAAAGCATGAGTGGTCGCGCATGGAGAAGAAGAACAACCACAAGTGGCCGTGCATTCCAAAGAACAAAAGAATGAGTGGCCATGCATCGAGAAGAAGAACAACCACAAGTGGCCATGCATTCCAAAGAACAAAAGAATAAGTGACCGTGCACTTCAAGAGACAAAATGGCAAGTGGTCGTGCACTTTAAGAGAAAAAATGCCAAGTGGCCATACACTTCAAGAAAGAAAAGGCCAAGTGACCATGCAAAGCAATTCAGGCAGCTAGGATTCATAGATTTCTCAGATCAAGTGTTTTAATGTCCGGATCTCACTCCGAATTGTTTACACTAGAGAACATTAAAGCTTTAAAACATTATTAGCTCATCTAAATTTACTAGATTGAACCCTTAATCTCAGCTAAGAAAATACATACAACAACAGAGGGAATACATATACAGTAACAACTCGTAACAATTTTCGTACCTGATATTCAAGCTTTATCTCCTTCAAGATCCACTAATCTAGCTCTCTCCTTCTTTCCCTTATACGTAGAGAGAACAAGCATGATTTATCATCTCTCTATAACCCTAAGATCAAAAATCAAATATGGAAGAAGAGATCTATGGGAGGGAAAACATTACCTTCATGTTAAAACACCAAAACCCTAGATTTTCTTCTTTTAACCCGTAACTAAAGAGTTGAGAGAGAGAGAGAGAGAGAGAGATCCCCCCTCAAAAATCGATCTTCACATCTCCAGGAACCCCCAAATAATTACCACTTACCCATACTCAAATACATACATGTTGAAACTACAAAAATACCCCTCTTAGGACTCAACCTTAATAATTGCAAAATAATCAAATTTTGCCTTAGTTAACGATAATCCTCATTAATTAACAATAATCCAATTAGGGTTATGATTGGGGCCTCACACCCTAAGTACTCAAGTGTACCTCTTTTATCTCCTATAAATAGCCTAATGCACAGTAGCTCAAGGTATTAAACTCCTGAGACTCTCTCTTTAGAAAGTTACTAACTTGAGCTTCGGAGTGCTTACGCCTGGTCCAATCGGGCATTCTTTCTTATAAGATCCAAGTAATAGATCGGCATAGCAAACATCTGATCGGTATAGCCAGCCAGCTCTCTCTCTCTCTTTTCAGATATAGATTTCTACATTTTATCATTTGGTGTTTTCATTGAGAGGTATGGAAAATTTAAGATTTAATGAGCACATAACTTCCCGAAAATATGATCGCAATGGAAATAGCCAAGGCAAATCTAGGCCTACAGGGAGAAGAGAGAGATCTCTGAGATCACCTACCACGGGTAACCTTCTTCCAGAATTTGACAATGCTACTAAAGGTAACCTTCTTCTAGAATTTGACAATGCCATTCTATAGTAGCCAAAAAATACCCCCATTACTGTCAAGGACATGTGTGCTATTCTTAGTGACTTCACTAAAAGTATCATTCGGATAATTAGAAATGGAAAATGTCCAAAACTTCTAAAAGAGACCGCGAAATAAACTTCGTGGATGAAATTTTCAGAAGAAGACAAAATAGAGGAATCTCTATCAATGAACCACGAGCTCATGACAGTGGGAGAATGGGATTCAAAACCCCATAAATGTATGACAAAGGGAAGGGGACGATGTTTGCAAGTAGAGACTCCAACTACTTCCCTAATAAGTCTTTCATATCATCCATTGGAGATGACCTATCTTTTATGTGCACACCCGATCGTAGTCACTCTAGAAGATCCAAATATGAGTTCACCTCCATGACCATGAGCAGGAAGGACAAATGATTCAGGCAAAATCTCAAACAGTTTGTCTTGATGGGCTTCAAAAGAGGTATGTTTGAGGGAAATACCTACAGAAACACTACTTCCCTATTTTGCAGGGAGATAACAAAGTCTGAGCTACATTTTTAGGTGGAGAGATGTAGTGATGGACAAGTACATAGGTAAAATTGATCCTACTACTCTCTTGCAAAATATCTAATTAAAGTGCAAGTTTACACCTACGATGAAATGATTGCTTGCAGAATCTTCCCTACCACCTTAGGAGGAGATGCTTTGAATTTGTTCCTTGAGCTCCCTTGAGAATCAACCACCTCTTTCAAATAACATAGGGAGCTATTCACCATTTGATTTATTGTACAAACTTGGGCACCAAAGTCAGCGAGTGACTCGTGCAATCTTTACTGGAGAACTAATGAAAGATTTAGAGATTACATTGATAGATTTCAGGCCACAATGTTATAAGTGAGGAATGTAAATATGGAAATGGAAATGATCACCCTGGAAGGAGGCATTATTGATCATCCACACTTTGAGTAAATATCAATGAGACCACCGATCAACTTTTTTGATTTGATGGAAAGAGCTAGATAACACATCCAGTTGGCTGATGCCCTGAGGTCCAATAGAGGAAGAAGGGCCAACATTATGGACATGTTACAGTATTCAGATGGGTGATCATTCAATGAAACCTCAATATCGAATCGGATAACAAGGAGTCCGAACTTGGCTGCCATCTCAAGGAATTTAGGAAAGCGGAGGGAGTCTAAATGGGGAATATTCGATCAATATAACAATAAATCAGCTCGGACCTTCACTCCACTTAACACCAGCCCTACCCAGGTATTAATGTGGATCAAAGAAAAGTATAAAAAAGTTAACTAGCTTAGGAAGCTGTCCGGACAGATAAGAAACAAGGGAGATCACAACAAATACTTTGAGTTTCACAAAAACGTCGGGCATACGAATGATGAGTGTTACTCCTTAAAGAATGAGATCAAATAATTCCTACAAAAAGGCTCCTTCAAGAGAGTTATTGATTGAGCTAGAGAGAAAAGCCCTTGCAGATAGCCAGATGCTAGGAGAGATGGTTTTGGCTCAGATAGCTATTTTGATGTCACCTAATTAAAATTATAGAATTATTTATTAGTGTTAAAGACTACGACAGCTAGAAAGTATGGCCTAGCAACATACGATAAATTATTAGAAGTTCTAACACTTTGATTTTTCTCTTGCAAAATGAGTATCCCCTCGAAACAAAGAAGAAAAATTAAGGAATAGCTCAAAGATCTGATTGGATAATTCTCCAGCCTTCAAAAAACATATATATATATATATAGGTTTTTATAAGGGAAGCTGAGGACACAAATGATCTCCTTTTGCAATATTGCTACTACATGTTGCTGACTCGATAAAATGGCAAATGAATCAAAATTATCAACTACCTTCAAGCACGGGTTGGATCACATTGATGATCTAATTAATTTCAATTGATGAAAATCCTGATTGGGGTAATTAATTCTGACCGATGAAAATCTCAATTGATGATCTTAGTGATTCTGATTGTCTTCGCATCCCGATCGATATATCTATCTTAGCCATTCTAAGACTGATGGCTTAATTTCAATTGAGGTCACATCCCAATCAATGTATCAAAGATGGAGCAACTTATTTGCTAGGCTCGACGTCCATCCTAAGTCTAAAATATGAAAGCTAGATTTCGTCTATCTGCAGGGATTGGCACAGCTTATCCACTAGGCTTGACATCCATCCCGAAACTAAAATGCAAAAGTTAGAGTCCGTCTATCTGCAGGTTTATCTATGATCGGTACAGCTTATCCGCTAGGCTTGACATCCATCCTGAGCCTAAAATATGAAAGCTAGAGTCTATTTATCTACAGGGATCGGTACAACTTATCCGCTAGGCTCGACATCCATCCCGAGCCCAAAATATGAAGGCTGAAGTCCATTTCTCTGCAGGTTTATTTATGATTGTTATAGCTTATCCAATAGGCTTGACATCCATCTCAAGCAAAAAATGCAAAAGATGGAGTCCGTTTATTTGCAGGTTAAATTTGTTCAACAATCCTTCATAGGTTAAGCATTATGTAACTATCAAGAGTCGGAACACAAATTGAAATGTGGACTCAATATACAAAATTATTCGCCAATATTCAAAGTAAATGCGAGACTAAAAAGTCATTCGCTACAGTTAATGTTCATACACCTAATCCGAAAGTTTAAATCATAACTCATACCAGACCGACTGGTTATATTTTTTTAATCAGATTAGGCAAATTGACCACTGGTTCTAAGAGTTTTTTATTGCAAAGCTTATAAAGCTTCTTCAAATTTAGGAAGTATTTTTATTTAATTAGGTGTTATGCAAAGTTATACTTGGAATGAAAATTGTATCATATTAGAGCAAGAAGTCTCATTCAAAAGGAAATGTTTATTGCATTCATATGATAAATTTATAAGTTACAAAATCATCGCAAACTTTACAAAAAAGAAGAAAAGAAAAACCTAAGTTTCTATATCTACAATTTCTACAATGGCAGGGGTAGAGGCCTCAGTAGGATCAACAACAAGCTTTGCGATCTGCCCAGCAGCATGTTCTATCTTCATCTTGGTAGAAAGTTGAGAGGACTCAATGACCACTTCAACAACAGGTTCTATTGGCAAGGAGGCAGTAGCTGTAGGCTCAACTGAAATGTCAAGGTGAGACTAGGACAATGGAGGATCTCCAATTTTTGTTCCTTTGATCAACCCACCTTGAGGAACCCCCTCTTCATCATCGCTTAATGGAGGATTGAATACACTCCCTGAATCCTCAATCCAGTCGAGTTTAACTTTAGAAAAGTGATGCTTGACAGCATAGATCAATCGAGTCAGTAGCCTCCCCTGGGCCTCACCCAATTGGTCTATAAGCTCCTCTTTCTAGGAGGTGAATTCCTCCACAAGCTTCTCACCCCATGCCGCCTCCTTCTCTGCCAAAATAGTTTGTAGGAAATTCCACTCGACTTAAAGTAGGTCATGCTCTAACAAAGCTTTGTCCCTATCTACGTTGGCTTTGGCATGCTTATCTAAAAGGAGTCTACACTCAGCACCTAGCCTGGTTGCCTCTTCTTCAAATCTTTTACATTGTGTGCTATTGGCAGTTAGACATGCAACTTCTCCTTTCAAATGGTCAACCTCACTTTGCTGAGCTTTCAAGTCCTGGGCATACTGAACGGCCTTCTTCTTTAGCTTCTCCACCTGCGACCTAAGGAGAAGGGACTATTTCTTAGGTACGTCGCAGTTAGCATCTGCTTCCCTCCACTGACAAAAGGCATCCTTCTATTTTGATCTTAAGAAGGCTGCCATATCGTGCAGATGCAAGCCTCTTTTTATTAGCTAAAAAAAGGGAAGGGATGGTCAGTCGGAGAAAAGAAGAAGCACAAGATAGATAAATTGAAACAAAAAGGAGAAGGATATGAATTTTACCTCTAGGCCCTGCTGCTATGTATCATTTTCTAGTGCATGAACTAAAAAATATGTTTTCATGTCTTTTCAACTATTTTGTCAAAGTCTGACCTGGGGCAGATTCACAACCTTATATTTGGTAATTGTTGGACATATAATTTAATATTGCATCTTTGGGATTTATTTTGCTTATAAAAATGTTTGAATTCTGATTCTTATGTGGCTCAAATGTTATGAGGCATTAGTGGTTTACTATCAAGTCATTTGCTAGGTGAACTTCGAGCAAATACTATTTTAGCTATGTCAATTGCTGCATGCAAAGCTGGAGTTGCTGAAAAAGAGGCATGATCTTTTTTTTATTTTAGTAATCAATTTATAAATTGCAAATTGCTATATTTTTGGTAGAAACATGTGTCTAACTTTGGCAATTGTATCATAAATATCATATTCCACATCACAAACACATTATTGATCGTTTTGGCAAAGCCAACCTATCTCTTCTTGTCCCCAGCTTCACTCTTATTATTGGTGGTAAGCATAAAAGGGAACAATCTAGCCATTAAGGTATCCTCTTTTTGAGTTTGTCCTTAAATATACACTTATTTTGGTTCTTTAAACATTTTTAACTTGATGGTTATTGAGAGTTTGTGGTACCTTCAGAAAAGGTTACCCTTTATTTGATAATTTAGTTGTTAAGGAGATAAGTAATGATGTAGAGGCAGAACTTCTAAACAGTAAATATATAATACCCAGAAAGAGTTGCTTCTACATGGTATGTCGACTCATCGACCCTTTTTATTATTCATTAATTAAATAAACTAGCTCAAACTAAATGAGCTTTAATTGTCTGAATTTGTTAATTTTGTACTTTTTTTTCTTGTGTTATGTATTCTTTTCTACTGTACGAACTAAAAAATATGTTTTCATATCTTTTCCTCTATTTTGTCAAGGTCTAACTTGGGGCAGATTCACAACTTTATACCTAGTAATTGTTGGACATATAACTTAATATTTTATCTTTGGGATTTATTTTGAGTTAATATAACAACCCCAAAGCAATATAACAAAGAGAATCATTAATCTAACCACCCTAAAGTAATATAATTAATTTAATTAATAAATACATATAAAAATTTGTCAAATTTTATAGGATAGGGAAATCAGATATAAATTTAAATCATATTATCACATGTATACATTTACTATTTCGCTTGTTCATGGCATATAAAAGAATATAATTTCCTAACAAAATGAACTAAAATCAAAATTATTATGGAATTAGGCCTATAATTAAGGCCACATGTCATAAAATAATAATAATAATATCATCATATGTAAATAATAAAATAAGTGCTTTGAAAAAATAAAAAGAAAAAGCTGATTTGATTTACCAATATTTATTGGTGTATTGATAAATTTATGGATAATTATTGCTGATGGAGATCGTAAATTTAACACTTAAATCTAAACTAATTCACATGGTTTTAATTTTGATGTTTAAAAGAATATATCTTCAGAAAAATATTCCAAGTATTCTTGGTAAATTAGTGAATTGGAATTGGTAGCATTTCTTCGATTCTTTACTTCAAGAAACTAAAGTAGAAATGAATTGATTCTTTACCTTAAGAAACACTAAGTACCAAGGAATTGATTCTTTACCAAAATCAAAAAATAAAAGAAAAAGAAAAATGAATCGGATAAAGGTTATGCAGAGGCATATAACACTGATATTGGCCGCTGCAATCATCACTTTGCTGAAAAATATTTGTTAATTTTAGTCCTCTTATTTTCTTTGATTAATGAGCATAAAGATGAGCTGTAAGATATGTTTTCATCATAATTTAAAGAACTTTTTGTTTCTAATATCATATCTACACCATTATTTTGCTTGGATTTCATTTCTTAATGTTGTCAACAACTTATCATGATGATTTACACTGTACATTAGACAATTCCATATACATATTTATCCATTTTTTATTAATGATTTACATATCCATACATTTTTCATTATAATTTATCAATTAAATTCCACTATATATTGGAGTTTGTTGGAGCAGAAGTGGAAAATGGTAAATAGGTTGTTTATTTAATGCTAGCATATGTTTCTTCCACTTTGGCATTTGTTTATCAAAACGTAGGGGCAACATTATATAATAATTAAAAAATTATAATAATTTTTAGTGATGAAATGGCGATGGATTTCACCATCATGAAATTTTTTATTGGTGGCCGAATTTAGCAATGAAAAATAATTTTTAGCAACGAAAATGATATTTTGTTGCTAATTTTGACCAATTCACTGAATCTTACAATGGTTGGATTTAGCAATGGAAATTTAATTCCATTAGTAAATTTAGCAACAGAATAAAATTTTCGTTGCTAAAAACTAGCAACCGTCATATTAACAACCACTGGTTTTGTTGTTAATTTTCGCTGTTATTTTTTATTTGCAATAGAAAATTGATATTTTGTGTTGCTAATTTTCATTGCTAAATGGCTATTTTCTTATAGTGCAGGCTTAGTAAGGCCCAAAACATTTTTACGTAAAAGATGATGAATCATGGGTTAAGGACTCTGACTCACTAGCCAGTAATGGACAGGGATAGAAAGTGACCAAACACTTAATTAAGCCTATGAATCAAGTAGCGAGACATGAACCTGACTCTTGAGTCGAGTTCTTGACTCACTCTTGAATCAGTCAGAAGTCCCAATCAAAACCATTTTCTCGCCATCTCATAAAAAGATGAAAATATGCTTTACAAAAGAGCATTTTCCCCTTAAAAACTTTAATAAAAATGTTTTCTCATGTTTGAAAAAAACTTGTAGAGGAGAGGAGAAAACATTGCTATTTTTACTATTTTCAACATAATGTTATCCTCATTAGGTAACCCTAATAGAGGCGGATATAGTCTCAATGTCTACACTTACTTTGAATATTTTTGCTTTCTATAATTGCTTGGACATTTTCTAAAGCTAGAGTTAGGTAACCTTTAAGTTAAGCAAATTTATTAAAAAAAAAGAGAGAAGGACAGTAGCTAAAAAAATCAAACACACAAAAAAAGAGAAGGAAAAATAAGGAAGAAATAATAAGTGGAAAAGAGGTTGAAGGCAGAATTGTGTATCTAATCAAATATCCAATTTAGCATTATGGAAATAATTTCTATGGAAATTACTATTTTGTGAATGAATTTTCATTATTGCCTTAAATTGTTTGTGAAAATGATACAGTAGCTAAGATATGCAGATTTGGTTAAAAAAAGGGAATAATTTGTTTTAAATAGAATAATTAGTACAATTTAGTAGAGAGTATATTGAAAAAGGAAAGAAAAGAAAAGTGAAATAGCTAACTTAAGTTAGTACAGAGAACAAATATATACAGGTATGCTCAAATTTATGAGTTAGTATTGTTAATTGTGTGCGCATGTTTAGCTATAAAGGCAAATAGATTGTTGCAGGCATTGTTTAAACGATTTTTTATGCAAGAGGCCCTAAATTCTTAGCCATTATGCTGCCTAATTTTGGAAAATATTTTTGTTTATTTATTGCATTGTTGTCTTTGTTTATATTTGTGTAAAGTCTATGTGTAACTCTGACACTCATGTAAAGTCAAATTAATTTTTTAATAATAATATCAGATTTGTATTTACATGTATGAATGCAGAATAGTTTTAATAAATAATTAGCTAACATGTTCCCGTATTTGCCCAATTTTAAATCATCCAATTTTAGTAATTCTGCTATACTTATATCATCCAATTTTAGCAATTTTGCTAGAATTTCAGTCATCTAAATATATCTAATTGTTATATTTGTTTACATCACTATTTAATTTCCAAAATTTCAATCATGATTGTCCTCTTTGTTCAATAATTGCTATAAGAATGTCTTTATGACATTTTGTATTATCGAATTAATTAATAAATTTTTGTATTTATGCATATGCCTCAACATGATAGCCACAGTCACTGCTAGCTAAACATACACCAACCTCAATGACACAAGACTAGGCTGAGAGATATTAAGCTCTAAATAATGTGCACATTTAGCCTAGTAGATTTATGAGCAGACATTTCCTCGAGACCGTAGGGATCTGAGAAGAGGCATAAAGCTACTGGTATGGGCCAATTAGCTTAAATTTTATACACTAGCCTTTGCCACATATGTTGAGATGGTTAAGTAGGTCTTTGCCATATTTCGCTATTAGGTATTCTAGCATTTTGATATCGAAGAGGGAGTTATCCCTTTTTAGGTCCTTGACATTCCTTGTAGTCCTTCATGAATGCATATTGTCGTTGCTTTTCAACTACCTATAGGTAAGGATGTTATTATTGCTAGCAAATTGGCCAAACTAGACCAGTGGGCTGCTATTGTTAGGTTGGGCACACCTTACAACCTTTCTATGGTGAAAGCCACCATGCTATCTTCGTATTTTTTATATTACTTATAAATGGGACAAATTCAAT